>JAVKPL010001983.1:0-17535 GCA_032173675.1 Gastrolobium villosum | reverse complement strand
CGAAGACTCAGGTTGGCTGTGACTCGATATGGGTCATTATGGACAGATTGACGAAGTCTGCCCATTTTCTTCCAGTGAAGGTGAACTTCACTACTAAACAGTTGGCCAGACTGTATGTTCGCGAGATCGTGAGGCTTCACGGGGCCCGAGAGTATCATCAGTGATAGGGACCCGAAGTTCACATCTCGGTTCTGGGAGGCGCTGCAGGGAGCTTCTGGTACACAGTTGAGACTGAGTACAGCCTATCACCCTCAGACTGATGGACAGACTGAGCGGACTATCCAGACCTTGGAGGACATGTTGCGGGCTTGCACGTTTGAGCAGGGCTCGACATGGGATAGGTACCTTCATTTGGTGGAGTTTTCGTATAACAACAGTTTCCATGCTAGCCTGGGCATGGCACCCTTTGAGGCGTTGTACGGTAGGAGGTGTCGTACACCTACCTGCTGGTCTGAGGTTGGAGATAAAGAGTTGTTTGGATTGGACTTTGTCCAAGATACTACCCAACAGATCCAGATGATCAGGGAAAAGTTGAAGCAGGCGCAGAATCGCCACAAGAGCTACTACGATGTCAAGCATCGTCCACTGGAGTTCAGTGAGGGTGAGCACGTGTTTGTGAGACTTTCACCTGTCACCGGTGTTGGACGAGCACTCGGAGTGATGAAGTTGAGCCCACGGTTTATTGGGCCCTACCAGATCCTTGGTAGAGTAGGACCTGTTGCCTATCGACTTGCCTTGCCTCCGAACTTAGCCAACATCCACGACGTGTTTCACGTGTCTCAGCTTCGCAAGTACATGGCGGATCCTTCGCACGTGGTGAAACCGGATGATGTGGAGGTCCGGGAGATTTTAAAGACTACTGTCGGACCACTCAAGATTCTCGATCATGGCGAGAAGCAGCTGAGGAGCAAGATCATTCCGTTGGTCAAAGTGCAATGGTCAGGAAGAACTCCTGAGGAGTGTACCTGGGAGCGAGAGGAAGAACTTCTGCGATAGTATCCCGACTTCCGAGACAGGTATGTTTCTGATTTTGAGGAAAAATCCTTAAAAAGGTGGGGTGAATGTAAGAACCCGCACCGCTAATTAAGGTAATTAATGATTTAATTGTGATAATTAGGAAATAATTCCATAATTGACCCTACTAATTATTATGAGGCCTTAATAATTATAACTAGTGGGTAAGAATGCTGAAAGTCGCTTTTCGGAAGAAAAGTGCAGATACCGATTCTGCTAGTCGGTATAAATGCGTATCGAAAAAGTATCACAGAAAATTATAATAAGTGCATGATAATTACTAGAATAATATGTAGGACTTGTAAAATGAGTTTCAAGTCAAAATAATGAGATCTGATGCCAGAACTGATACTGGCTATGGAAAAGCGTGTACCGGAAAGGTACTCAGAAAAACAATATAAAAAAATGATAATTCTTGTAAAATTGAGTAGGTTAAGAATCCAAAGTTTGGGATTAAGATCTTTTGCGTAGATATTAAGGCTAATACTGCGCGCTAAGTGGCCATGTGGCTATATATATGCATGTTAAGGGCACAAAGCCATTGAAAATAGATTTTGTGCGTGAGTTGGTGGCTGGTCAGCCCTTGTTTCTGATCCTTTGAGTCTTCTTCACCATTTTGGAGACCAAGTGTCGCTTTTGCTTGGTTTCTTCTTCTTCATACACTTGGTTAAGTGAGTGAGAGGGTATAGAGTGCTTCTTGCTGGTTTGGGGGTGCTGTGAGAGGAGTTCTTGTTGCTGTTTCAGAGATGGGGAAGGGTTTACACCTTTTGCTTGGCATTTGTGGTGTCAAGGAGTCACCTTTTGTTGCAAGAACCTTCCTTTGAGAAGCATTTTCGTGCACTGTGTGTGAGGTCAGATTTGGGAGCTGGTTGTGAGCTCCAAGAGTTGTTTGGTTTCTGTTTTGAACCTTTGGTGAGTTGCCTAACTTTGATCATGTGTTTCAATGGGTTAAAGGTGATATCTTTGCATGTTAATAGGTTAAGTAAGTAACCAACTGGTATGTTAACCTAAGTGGGTATAAAAATGCATGTTTTAATGTATTGAAGTGTTAAAAATGGAACCTTGGATGGATATCTTCTCGAAAAGCAGAAACTGCATTCTGTCGTGAAATATCTGGATATTTGTCGAACAAATATCCGGATCTTAGATATCCGGATATGGTATCCAGATATTGGATATCCGGATATTGGATATCCGGATATGGGGATCTAGATATCCGGATATGGTATATCTGGATATGGTCAGTGAGATATCCGGATATTACATATCCGGATATGCCCCCGAGGAATATCCGGATATTCTGGGATTTCGAAGAACAGTAGCTTTACTGTGCAAACAGTAGGCTATTGGGGGTTTGTGGACCCTAAATTAAGGAAGTTGGACTTCTATAATTAATGAACTAAGTCAGAATCAAGTGATTAAGGGCTTATGGCTTTGTATGGAGCCTTAAGACGTAAAACGTAAAGGAAAGGGGTTGTCTTTAAGTTGTATGCTTGAGATGCATGATTATTGATATAGTGTTGGTCCATAACGGATTGTGATTCTGTTGTGTTTGGACTTTGAGCTGTGGACTCTTGGCTTTGGGTGTTAGCTTGCAAGGTAAGCTTTCGTGTCCTCGGTTTAGCCATGTTGAGGTTCCACCATGTCCCATGGGGGTATGGTATATGCTTGTTGTGTTACATGCTTTTGGATATATGAAATGTTGATTGAACTTTACATGTAATGGCTTTTAATATGCATGTGTTGTTCCATCTTGACGGTAAGCTTTGAGTATGTGGCGTCATACAATACGGTGATCTGGGGTGGATGCAAGTGGCGTCTTGCACTATATGTAGGAGATAGACGTATTCCTGCATTTCTTTGGCCAGTAGAATAGTATTGACACACATGACATGATTATCTGCTACATTGCATTGTTTTAGAACTGATGATGATGAACTGCTTTTAAACTTATATTGCACATGTAAGTGAGCATGGGGTGGAAGATCCTTGAGGACCCCTTGACTTACTGAGATTTCTTGTTTAGAGATCTCACCCCACGTTGGGGAATGCTTATTTCAGGTTCAGGTAGTATGGGGGCTGATGTCTCTGGTGGCAAGAGGCCAGAGCATGATTGATGATTATTGTTATGACTGCCTTGATGATAGCATGACTGGATTGGATGCTGTTTATGTTTTCCGCACCTTTATTATTATGTTGTTGATGTTGAGACTGATGTTGGGCTTTGTTGCCTTATTTGTGTGAGCATGGGGTTTGTCCATGTCACTTTATGTTAGTACCTTGAGCTGAGTTGTATAATCTGATAGTTGGTCTGGTCTACGTGTGGTAGTTCCGTGACTAGAGACAAATGCTTATGTTATTTATTTAATGAGGTATTTCAGTTAGCTGTTTTATTGCAATTACATAAGGCAATGTTTTTATTAATTGATTCATAAGCAAGTTGGTAATGATAATGACATCATAATTGAAAAGAAAAAGATATTCCACATTTTTAATAAAGCGCAGCTTAATACGATAGTATGATCACATTACCAGATATATACGGGGTGTTACAAATACCATTTTCACTTCCATAGCTCCTTCCCACACCACATAATCGAATTCAAAAGGGGTTACCCCACAAGGTTCTCAACCCAATTCAACAGTCATACTCATCATATAATCCTATTATTTACATATACCAACACGCTTTCCATCATTCCCAACCATTACAATTCATGCTCACATTTCATATTTTCATTAATTTGCACAAATTTCACTAAGTTACAAAATCCAATATCCCCATAAATATTATTGCATAAATCATCATTATTTATCATTCTAAACATTTAATTCCAAAGGAGCAACACCATTAAAAGCCCCAAAACATCACATTCATGAACACAACTTCAACCCAAAAATCCCATTTTGTGATCTTCATGAAATCCAAAGGGGAACGAGAATTCTTACCACCAATAGCTTGCAAATGTTCCTAGGAGTGATAATCAAGCCTCCTCCCAAGCCAAAGCACCACCAATGGCCCTAAAACTCCACAAATTCGCACAATGAGGTGGAAAAGCGATCTCATTATACACTCACTTTCATGACTCTCTCAAGAAGGGTAATATACTCACAACCTCACTATAAGCAACTTTGGTGTTGGAACTTTATTGATTTAGTGGCTCAAAAGTGTGGAAAAGGGCAAGAAAGTTTCTTGCCCTTGCCTTCCATGGAGGCGCAAGAATAGAGGAGAAGAAGAAAGAGGGAGAGAGAAAGAGAAAGAAAAGGGCCGCGTGGGGAGAAGGAAATTTAAGTGGTTTTGGTGGGAGCGGGTCCCACACGCGATTTAACTTTAATCCCTCACCTAATTCCAATCACAAATTCACAATCTGCATATTTTTCTGGTTCATGAAATATTTTTATTTCATCAAAATACTCATAAAAATTTCACTCTTATTGGTACTATTATACAACAGTATTTTTACACCGGGAAAATCACTATTCATCAAAATTTTCAAAACTTTCCTATTCACTCAATTTTTCATCCTGAATCCATTTCTGGCATTATTTTTATCATTTGAGTTCTCCTACTCCATTTTCATGCCTCGGCTTACGTTTTTGGCAAATTACCATTTTGCCCTTGGTACACATTTTGACCTCAATTTCAGGTTTTTCACTAATCCTTCCCTTTTAACCCACATTATATCATATAAATTCACATTTGAATTTACGAGGTGTTATACCCTGTGCTCTTTCAGGACACGCCTAACAGTATACCTATGAGTCTCCATGTTTCAGGCAGACGAGGCATACAATCAAAGCATGCCTTCTAGAACACAGTCTAGGTAATAACCTCTGGTCAAAGGAATGACATACCCAAATATAACGAGATTACTATAATGACACTATCTGTGAGATTTCCTTATAGAGTCTCTTTTGGGTCTGTTCAGTGCGAGCTATACTCTTATAGGTCCACCCACGACTTTAGCTAAGACATCTCCATATCTGTAGCACATGAGGTCTGTACCTTGTATCCATATACAAGTAGATAAGTTGTGCTAGTCTTACCCGAGATCACTGATC
Organism: Gastrolobium villosum; assembly: GCA_032173675.1. Taxonomy (NCBI): domain Eukaryota; kingdom Viridiplantae; phylum Streptophyta; class Magnoliopsida; order Fabales; family Fabaceae; genus Gastrolobium; species Gastrolobium villosum. Next base: position 12,459 of record JAVKPL010001983.1, on the reverse strand, counting down.
CCCAATCTCAGTGTCTCTAGACTAGGAACATAAAATTAGGAATAGACATGCGATATCCTTGAATCCTCATGATCGTGATCTCATCACAGATACTCAAGAGATACCTGTTCTATTCCAAGGGGTTTAACTAGTCCGTTCATATAATATTAACAATAATATCGAGACATAATATGAAACTGGATAAAGAGTGCTTTTATTCATTTATGACAAACAAAATTCTACATCTAGTGTCCTTTATTTAATCAAATATTGTCTCTAGGACACCCATATACTAACAGAGATGTCACACGAATTGATGAGCCAAAATAGGGAAATATCTCAATCTTTTTCTTTGATTTATTTTTTCTTGTGTGATTTGGATCTCATATTTGGATTTTTAGTTGTGATATGGAATTCAATGAGGATAAGACTGATCAAAGTTTGATTGATTGAGAAAATTAAGGATACAATCTTTTACCTTGCATGTCTGTCAAAAATGAAATGATTTCATGACTCATTCAATGTGAAAGAGTAGAGAGATTAGTTTTGATACATATAGAGAAAGTCAAGCATGCACTCTAAACTGTAAGAAATTGAGCTTACACAGAAAGTTTTTTTTCAAAGAGCACTTCACTGCATGAATAACTCTAGAACTTACCCTGTTTCTTACTTGAAATGGTTTATGATGTGTAGTGTAGAAATGATTGAGGCATTTCCTTCTTGAACCAAAAAGTTTAAATGGCCAACCCTAATGTTTCCATTGCATGAAACATTTGAACTTAAGCATGTTTGTTTGATAAAACCAAGACCCTACATTCATTCCGATCCTTCATATTAAAAGTTTCAGATAAGGGATAATGGATGGAAGTTCTGTTAGGAGAAAAGTGTTCCTGCAATGCATGAAAACACAAAGTGTTGGAAATATGGAGAAGAAGAAGGAAGAAAAAGGGAAAAATGAAGTAAAGACACAAGTGTTTGGTAAAAGAAAAAAATGAATTAAAAACACAAAGTGTTTGGAAGAAAAAGGAGGAAGAAAGGTTCAAAGAAAAAGAAAAAGTTGTAGAAAATGTGGTACAAAGAATGAAAAGAAAGAAGAGAATTGGAAGGATTAAGAAGAATATAGACAAATACAAATGGATCCTCCTCTTATCTGAATCCGATTCACTTAATCTGAAACCTCCTTTAACATCGAATTCTACCTCTAGTCAAGCCACATGTCAAACCATAAACCTCCTTTAACATCAAATTCTACATCTAGCCAAGCCATATTGCCAAAGAACTTTTTGATCTACTCTATGGATCATTGTTACTGTGGAAAGTGAGAAGATGGGCAAGCCTATGGTAGTTTGAGTACAGTGAAGATTGAATGATAAGTACACCCTTAAAGACTAGAGTGCAAGAGAGATAAATTCTCACAATTTTTGAGAAGTTCCTAGTGTGGGGGTGTTTTGTTTGAAAGTCTCTGTATGTCATCTCTACTGGTCTGTTGAAAAGTCACAAATGATGTTGGGAAACTCATAGGAAATAAGAGATTGAATGGTTGTAAGTTTGAATCATGAAATGTTGATCTTCTGTCAATTGAAAGTCATCCTCATGAATTTCATTTGTGAAGAATCTAAAACTCTTCTTTGTTTTTAAATTCATTGCTGAGGACAGCAATATTCAAATATGGGAATTGTGATAAACCCTTGGTTTATAAGGTTTTAAAGCATGAATTAGCTTAATTTGTGTGATTAAATGGATGGAAAAGAGGGTTAAGTTCCTAGAAAGTCCTAAATACAAGTTCTGAATTATGTTGAAAATTTACATTGTTCTTGTAGGAAAATGAATCTCAAAAAGGAAAAGAGAGAAGGAAAAGATTCTGAAGAATTTGGAGAATTCAAATGTTGAGCGCTAAAATGTCCAAAGCAAACGTTTTAGCGCTCTGCTGCAAAGGAAAGTTCAAAAAGATTTGGGTCTCGAGCGCTAAAATGGTCATGATGCAATGTTTTAGCGCTGAGGACAGTTAAAAGCAGTTAGACATCCTTCAAGTTAAACGCTAAAACGTTTGACAATGAGCGTTTTAGCATTTCAACGTTCGTGACAACAATTACAAAGGAGTGCGTTTTAGCGCTCGATCCAGCGTTTTAGTGCCCATGTCAGTTTATGGATGTTATTTCAGTTTTAAACTTGTAAACTATAAAAGGCCAAGGGGCTTTCATATTTGATATCTGATACTTATTCTCAAAAATTTCGAAATTTCTTAGGTCTTAGTCTTGTATTAGTTTTAGTATATTTTATTTAAGTGTGATTGAAGATTGAAGATTCAACAACATGACAATGGAGTTTGATCTTTCCTCTTCTCTTGTTATTGTTTGTTCTATGTCTGAGTAGAGTCCTTTGTAGTTGGATTTCAATGGAACTCAAGGATGAATTTATGTATGTTTGATTGAATGTTATAATTGTTTCTTATGTGATGGAATGAGAGTGTCTTAATTAATTCTTTCCATGAAGGAAGTAATGTGGAACATGAATGTTTACATTATTTCAGTAACTGACAATTTCATCATTAATGTTCTATTATTCAGGAATGGGAATAGGGATTTGATGCAATCTTTTAAATTTCAGTTATTAATGTATGCATTGAGAAGGGAATCACTAAGGGATTGGGGGTTCTTGATCAATATATCAACTAAGATAGTAAGGAATTACATCTTAGTGATAGTAAGAAGATTGGTTGACATCACATAGGAGATAGTTCATAATTAGATTGATTATTACATAAGTTCATGATTGAGGGATATTGATTTCCTGCTACTTACTTTTAAAATTGTAATCCACATTTTATTTATTGTACTAATTTCAATTAGAATTCAAATTCTGGTGACTATTATCAATGTATTTAATGAACTTTTATTTGATTCAACTTAATTATATATGGTTAGTCGGTGTTTGAACACAAATCTTCGTGTGAACGATCTTTACTCATCATTTTATTACTTGTCTGACTAGTACACTTGCTAAAGTCACAACAGATAGATACATTATCCCTTAAAATTAATATAACAAATATGGACACTCCTAAATAGGAATCTGGATAAGTATGGATGCAAATCTGGATACTTCTTGATTGAAGAATTAAGACAATATTTTTTAAACCCGAATAGGCATATAAACCTGTAGAAATCTGGATAACTTTTAAAGCTAAGTACACCCTGTAAGCTTGGACACCCAGACTATTTGGCTTAGGGATAACTGTTATGAACTCATATGTTAGACTCATTTATTATATGGACCAATAAGGAGCAATCCAAATAAAATCTGATATAATTAAATGAGGATATCCATGAATATTATCAATCCTAATACGACAGCATTAAATTAACATGGGCTTTGGCTGCTAGAAGAGGCCGAGAAGGTCTAGAATCCTAATATCCACAGATAAACTCTATAAATAAGAGATAAAGCGTATGGGTATGATTATTCTCTCTCTATTACTGTTATGTTGTCACTATGCACACACACCACCCCTTTGGCAAAAGTCCTTCTTCTTATTGCTTGTGCACAATGATCTGCCATATTTAAGGGTATCTAATCCATAGATACCTTAAAAGCACTTAGACTTCAAATTTAAGAACCTGAACCGTTAATTAAGGAGTTTAATTAATTAAATATGAGAAATTAGGAAATAATTCCATAATTGACCCAAATAATGATTATGAGGCTCTAATAATTATAGTAAGTGATTAAGAATGCTGAAAGTCGCTTTTCAGAAGAAAAGTGCAGATACCGGTTCTGCTAGTCGGTATAAATGCGTACCAAAAAAGTATCCCAGAAAATTATAATAAGTACATGATAATTACTAGAATAATATGTAGGACTTGTAAAACAAGTTTCAAGTCAAAATAATGAGAACTTGTGCCAAAACTGATACTAGCTATGGAAAAGTGCGTACCAGAAAGTTGTTCCGAAAAATATAAGAAAAATATGATAATTATTGTAAAAATGAGTAGGTTAAGAATCCTGAATTTGGGATCAAAATGCTAAGCATAGCAATTCAAGTTAATACTGTGTGTTAGTGACTTAACTGCATATATATATGACTTATGCACGCAACTCTAGGTTGATCCATCATTCTTGTGCGTGAGGGTGGCTGACCAGAACTCTAAAACACTATTCTATTGGCTTCTCTTCTCCTTTTTTGAGGTTTGAAGCCATTTTCTTCACACTTTCTCTTCTAAACACTTGGTTGAGTGTGTGTGAGCTTTGGGAAGGAAGTGTGGGTTCCTTTCTGAGTTGGAGAGGTTGATGGTGAGGTGTTGAGGGGCTGAGTTGGTGTCCCTTGGGTGAGAGATCTTGTTCTTGGCTTTTGAGCTTCAAAGTGTCAACCTTTGGTGAGAAGGAATCTAGCTTGCGTTGCCATTTTCGTGTGCCTTGAAGGTCAGACCTGTAGAGGCAGTGTGGTGAGCTCCAAGAGCACCCATTGTTGGCTGGTTGAGCTTGGGTGAGTGGTTCAACCCTTGAACTTGAGTCTTTATGCTTAAAAATGGTACCTTGATTCATGTAATGGTTAAAAGTTGATAACCTAACGTTGGGTAATGTCAAACACACCTAGAAATGCATGTTTAAGTGTCTTTAATCGGTAAAAACCCAACCTTGGAAGGATGTTTTCACGAAATACAGAAATTGCATTCTGTCGTGAAATATCTGGATATGTGTTCGAGAAATTCCGGATATAGATATCCGGATATAGATATCCGGATATGGTATCCGGATATGAATATCTGGATATGGGGTTCTGTGATATCCGGATACGACCCCGACATATATCCGGATATCTTGGGACTTCGTAGAACAACGAGGTACTGTTCATACAGAGATGATGTTGGGGTTTGTGGACCCTAGTTTGAGGAAGTGGTACTTCTGTAATGAATTATCTAAGTCAGAACCTAAGGGGTTAAGGGCTTATGGCTTTGTGGGAAGCCTTAAGACGTAAAACGTAAAAGGAAAAACGTAGTCTTTATGCTTATACATATAAGCTTTGATTAATGATGTATTATTGGTCCATAACAGATTGTGATACTGTTGTGTTTGGACTTTGAAAGTGGTTGGACTCTTGGCTTGGATTGATTGCTTGCAAGATAAGCTTTTGTGTCCTCGGTTTAGCCATGTTGTGGTTCCACCAAGTCCCATAGGGATGTGGTTTATGCATGCTGTGTTACATGCTTTTGATGTTTTGGAAATGCTGTTGAGCTTTTATATGCAATGTGCTTTTATGATATCCATGTAGGTCCACCTATACGGTAAGCCTGAGTATGTGACGCATACGACATGGTGAGGCTGTGGGTGAGGTGCAAGCGATGTTCCTTGTACTACTATGTGGGTAATAGACGTATTCTTGCATTTTCTCTGGCAAGTAGAATAGTGATAACTCATATGGCATGGATATCTATTGCACTGCATACTTTTGGAACTTATACTGGAAATTACTTCTTTTAGGACTTATATTGCACATGTAAGTGAGCTTGTGGTGGAAGATCCTTGAGGACCCCTTGTCTTACTGAGGTTTCTTGATAGAGATCTCACCCCACGTTTGGGGACACTTATTTCAGGTTCAGGTAACCCTGGGGTGGAGACCTCGGGTGGCAGGAGGCCAGAGTTGAGTTAGATATTGTTGTATGTGCTGACATGTTGGATGCTGGATCATGTTTACTGTTTTATGCTTTTAGCTTCAGATAGTACTATGATGTTTGCTGTTGAGACTGTTGTTGGGTATTGTTGCCTTATTTGGTGAGCATGGGAATTGTCCATACCACATAGATTTGGTTATGTCTTGTTTTATTTAAAGTTGGAAATGTATTAGGATATTGTCCGGACTACATGCTGTAGATCCGTGACTTTAGATATTCACTTTAATATTTATATATGAGTTATTGAGTTAGTTGTCTTGCAATTTACATACAGGCGCTATTTAATGAAATTGATTAAGTAATCAACTTGACTAAGGTTAATGACGTCATAATTGAATTAAAGAAAAAGTTATTCCGCATTTTAATTAAGCGTGGTTTAATACGATAGTATGTTAACAAACCAAGTTAAGATGGGCTGTTACATAAAACAAAATCACTAATTCATTGAACTAGACATCTTTGTCTTCAGAACATAATAACGAACTTTATATTCAGTTAATATGTGCATATATACACAGAAACATTCATGCAGTTAAATAGTTATACTTTATAACAAACTAACTATTTTCATATACAAATCAAAGGGAAATCATTTTCGTGCATACAATAAGACATGTTTGTTTTTACTTTCAGACGTCCTTCTTGAAGGAATGAGTTTTTTTTTTTTTTGGAAATTAAAAAAAAAATTGATGAGACAGTACAAACAATTGATCAATATCCTATTCTGGATTAAAATTTGATGAGACTTACCAATTCATATATACATTGATATTATCACAGGTTAAGCAATAAAGTAGATTATATATTTATGCACAAAGAATAAAGTACAAATTTAATTGTTCAGCAACTTATAGCCAACGAGAGGAGGAATTTAAGCTACGCAAAAGAAAAAGCTGAAGAGATCCAAAAAAGTAAATTGTAGAGGGCTTCATGTGCAGACTAATTTTTAAAGCCATGCATCCATAAATACTACCAAAGATTTATCCTAGTTATAGGCTAAGAATCTAACACATGGGATTGTTAGATTTTTAGAGAACAAATCAAGTACAAGATATTTCTCCCTCTGCCCAAAGTTTTCATCAAATACTTCACTTAGCCTATTATACCCATCACTTATATCGAAACATGAGTACTTTGACTTGATGTTTATTACCAGATCTAACCTTGGCAAGAAAAGAAGTCTTGGTCACATACATGTAGGCCAAAGTGCCCCCATGATTGGATGGGCGCTTAATTTTGTACAACGACGAGACATATTCGTCTTGATTATATATCTATGAAGCTTCTCTTGTTTACTATGAGCTCAAATTCTTAACCGAAAATGAATTATTTTCATCATAAATAGAGGTAGATTAAATGATGATAATTCAGTTGGTGTTATGAAATTGAGTAGATGGGATAAGAGGTATATATTCGATGTTCCACATATTGTCTTTAGGAGGATTTAAAGCCTTAATCCAGATATCCGTCCCAAATTGAATTAATCACAAAATAATAAACCTATTGGAGTAGATGCTTGGTTTTGCATATTATATTATAATTCTGACGCACGTTAATGTTGTGTAAATTTAGTGGGTTACGTCTCTAAAATTTTATCTGATTCTATATTAATATATTAATTACGATATTCCATATATTAAACAAGGTTGTGTTTTATAAAAGGGTAAAATATGTATCATTTTAAAATATATAAAGTTGTGTCATTTTAAATGAGTGAAAGAGATAGATAAAAAATAAAAAAAGTGAAAAAAATATATAAAAGTATTGATCTCATCTCTTTATAAGAATGAAATGAAATAAATTATGTCATATAAACATTTTACCCTTCATAAGAATAAGTTAGATCCGTTTAAGATAAATTCTAGCCTAACCTAATTTATTTATTTCCATCTCTATTGACAATGACATAGGTGCCATCTACTGAATCATGCGTATGACACGTGGGTTTGGGTCCTAATAGATCCGGATAGTCGATTAAACACTTTTAACTAATAGATCCGGTTAGTCGATTAAACACTTTTAACTGGATTTAATTTAACGAGAGTTGCATGGGCCGGGTCCTACGGTTGATCTGACGTTGGGCCGGTAAGGTCTAAAAAGAAAGACATTTGGCTGGAATTCATTCTAAAAGAATTTTAAAAGTTATGTCTGGTATGCTATGAAGCACATGCTATGAAGCACCGACACTTCAAAAATTCTGACGTGTCGTGTCCGACACTTTCTGACACTCTCGGACACTCCGACACTCCCCGACACTCCAACAAGCATTATAGAAATTCAAAAAAAGGTTCAAATGTTGATTTGCGTTGAGTTTTTAGTTCCAATTATTAGATTCGTTGGATTACGATTATCATTTTATTGAGTTTAATATAAATATTTGGGATATGTTATGTTTCTTTGAAAAATTTATGATTATTATAGGTTTAGATTCATTTTTTTGTTAAATTATTGAATATTAAATATAATATATACTACATAAATTAAAAATATTATTTAATATCAAAACGTGTCTGAATCTAACATTTTTTAGAATTAACGCGTCGGAGTGTCGTGTCGTATCGTGTCACGTGTCCTGTGTCGGTATCGGTGCTACATAGGTGGTATGTCTGATCCGGTTCGAATTGGATTTATCTAAAACAAAAAATTATATATGGCAATGTGTATCAAAATTAATTTGATTAGAATCGGTATTATTCGAATGATCACAAAACCATGAAGCTACTACATAATAGTCTTAGATTTAAAAGAGTAAGGTGTTCGCGGTCTGAATTGGATCGGTTTTGAAAGCAAAATTGATTCGATCCAATCCTTTCGGTTTGATCATGTAATCATCCGTTCGATTTGGATTTTTTTTTTTCAAATCCGATCCGATCCAATCCAATTTTTTTGGGTTTGGATTGGATTGATTTTCGGTTTTTTGAAAATCGTAAAATTTGTTTCATGGTTATTGTGCAAATAATATTTTTTTGTATATATTGGCTTTGTAAATTTTATTTTTTTTTAAATACAAAAGCATCATTAAACTATAATATAGTTTTTTTTTTTGCAATGAGATATGAAGCTCTACACAAATGAAATTTTGTTAATAAGATGTGACTAGGTTTTTTCTTAGGTTTAATTGATGGGTTAATGGATTGGATCGGTTTTCATCAATCAATCCGAAAACCGATTCAATCCAATTAAAATTTGTGGTTTTTTTTTTGTTTTCCATTTTTTGGTTTTCGGTTTATCGGTTCGGTTACTGCGGTTTGAATTGGTTTGGATTGGTTGATGAGCACACCTATTAAAGAGATATAATAAAAGTATTTATATCTTTTTTACTGGTTTAAGTTTTTGGGAGAATTAATTATAGGGTTAAACTAATCTTATGTTAAAGGAAATATGTTCTCTTATGTTGGTGACACAAAATTAAGGTGAGTCTCATTTTAATTTTTTTTTAGTGGGATCCATATTAAATTTATCTCACAATATGAGAATACTCTCTCATGTAACATTAAGTACATGTTTTACTATTTTTTCTCTCTCCTCTTTTATTACCATTGATCCACTTTGTATGGTTATGATTTCCCACTTTACAATCTCATGTGATTTTTTTCAAAGGATCCGCATCCATAATCTTTTGGGTACACAATTTCTCTTCGATTCTAATATGTGTAATAACGAGTATCACTTCAAATATGCAATACACGATTAGAAGTGTTCTGGATGGCCCAACCGCCAGTGAAGGGCCTAATCGCCACAGCAAGGCCCAATCGCCACGATTGGCCTTATAAGCCATAACAGGCCAGCCATCTATCGGCCCAGCGTCGCAGGCCCATACCCCTGTTGAGCTCCACCTCAGCCCTAAGGGCTGATGTAGACTTGCACGCCCACCAAGGGTGCAGCACACCCAAGAGATACACCAAAATGTCTTACCTTGGGACATTAACCACTAAAGGCAATCGCCACAGGTATCACAAAGGGAAACTCTCCCATTGCCCAACGTTGACCTAGCCAGTAGCAGGGGGCGCAGCGCCGCACAACGTCGGCGCCTAAACCGCCCAACACTGCTATCAGGGGAACACCCCCCAAGGAGAGTTGACCTCCCTCCTGACCTAGCCAAACCATGACAATATAAATAACCTCCAGAGGGCACAACAGAAGCATGTTATGTATCGTTATTTGCCTATTACTTGAATTCTCTTATAGCTTATACTTTAGTTGATTATCTGCTTGTACTTGGGATCATATCACGTGGCCTGGTCTATACCAAAGCCATAGGTATCGCCCATACAGTGATCATACACCCTATAAGGGAACATAGTGGGCTTATAGATTCCTTCGGTACATTGGCGCCGTCTGTGGGAAAACTATAAACTTCTATTCCCATTCTTTCACCAGCTGAAAAATTATACTTCATTTCCCAGTAAACAAATATGGCAGTTACGAGAAGAGCAGAACAAACAAGAGCTGCGACCCCTGAAGGTCACGTACAAACAGTACGTTCCAGCTCCCCACCATCCATGCACTCGGCACCAGCAGGCGATGCACCACCAGCTCCCGTTATACGCTCGGTTAACCCTCCGTTACGCGTGGCTGACGGAAGAGAGGTTCGCATCAATCGCCAAGGCATAGTGCATGAAGCACAAGGCGAAAACGCGTTACCTACAGAACCCGCACCGCCTGGTGTTCACTACGGTATGCCACTACCCACAGTTCCACCACCAATTTACCCGGTGTATCAACCCCGACCAGCTCAAAGCCAACCGTTACCCTTTTACCATGATTACCGCCCCCCAGGCGTTGCACTATATCCCAACAGGCCCCACGGCCAAAATCCACTCACTCCTTTCCCCACTCAGTACCCATTCCATACCTACGCAATACCGCCCTACAACACTATGATTCCACAGCCCCAACACAACCCACAAGTTGTCCCACAAGCACAAGCCGCCCCACAGGGGTCGTTTGTAAACCCAGGCCAACAACAGGGCGCCGGTCAACATGGCCCAGCCCTCTCTTATTCGGTTGAAGCCCCACCTGCACAGCACCGCCCCCATGGCCAACAAATGCATCACCAGGACCAACAAATGCATCACCAAGACCCACGGGTAACACCTGCTACCACCTCAGGGAGAAATAAGCCGTTAACTGACATCCTACGCCTGACCCCCATACCACTTGGCTTCAAAGGCCCGTCTAACATAATCACCTACATTGGAGATTCAGACCCCTTAGAATGGATTCAGAAGTTCGAAGCAGCGATGACACTCCACGGAGAAACTGACCTCCTTATGTGCCGAACTTTCCCAACACTCCTCGGCGGAAGAGCCCTCACGTGGTATACTACCTTACCAACCGGCAGCATTTCTTCTTGGGACGACCTGGCCTACAAATTTCAAGCCCACATCGCCACCAGTCGCCCCGTGCCCAAGTCCGTGCATTCACTTGAAAAGATCCGTCAGCAATCAGGCGAATCCCTTAGGGCGTTCCTCGATCGCTTTGACAAAGAAGCTTTGCAAGTGCAAGGCCTTGATCCTAAGGTCCAAGTACATATACTCCTCTCAGGGTTAAGGCAGGGCGCTTTCGCGTACGAGCTAGCCCGGCATGAGATAACTGATCTGGAGGGGGTGAAAAAGAAAGCCCAGGAGTTCATGCGGATTGAGGAATACAAAGGCAGTAGGACCGACGATTCTTCACACAGCCAAGCTCAAAAGCCAACCAAAGGCAAAGCTGAGGGCGATGATGAGAGAAGGGCTCAGAATCTTCCCAGAGGAACCGGACGCCCTTCTGGCCGAGGACAGACCGGGCGCCGCCCACACAGTGTAAACCAGACGGATTACAAAGATGGGCAGAGAAATCAGCCCCCGCGCACAGAACAGGACAAAGAGACAGTCGTATACTGCAAGTTCCATCGAAGCAACGGCCACAGCACAGAAGACTGCAGACACTTGAAAGAGGAGATCGACGAGCTGATCAAAAGCGGCGCACAGCGACGGACCACCGAAGGCACTCGGGGTGATGGAGCGGGCAGACGACGGGAAGAGCGCAGCAGGTCGCCAGACAGAAACAACCAATCACGATACCGGTCACGCAATGACCGCCCTAGAAGAGAAGAATCCTCAAGAGGCCACAATCCACCTCCCAGTCCACGCCATAAGAACAGAGGAAACGATGATGAAGAGGAGGACTCCGCTGTCATCAAACACGGAGTAATCAACATGATATCAGGCGGATTGAGCGGAGGCGGAGAAACATCTAACGCCAGGAAAAGGCATCTGAAGCAGTGCCTGGCGATAGCCGGAAAAGTTATTAATAAAGCCAAGCCAAACTGGGTGAAATGGGAAATAGTGGTTTCACAAATCAGCATGCCTTCAAGCCAAAAATCAGAGTTCAAAACTTACTTAACTTGGTCAAAAGCATGCAAGCTCACCTGATTTTGAATACTCTCCTACCAATAAGTAGCATTTTGTGACTTCATGTTATAATATTCGAAAACATGTAGTATGCAACAAATGATTTAATGTTAGTAGCAACTAGCAAACCATTTTGCCAAGCAATGTTAATATTTGAATACTTTTGTTGTAAATAAGATAATATGGAATTCGTAGTTATAAACATTAATAGGTTGTTAATTAATATTTGAATAAAAACATGTTATATTCGAATACCCTGAAAATTTATTAAATTTTTAAAGTAATAATTAATAAATATTAAATCACTCATCTAAAAATAAGAGAACTTCTGGTAGGCATAGCAACTCAAACTGAATAATATTATTTATAATTCATCAATATTGAGCTTACAATTAAACATCTTTAAGAGAGTCAGA
>JAVKPL010001982.1:0-17590 GCA_032173675.1 Gastrolobium villosum | reverse complement strand
ACTGAGCATTATCATTGAACAATTTTCATTACACCGAAATGCTAATGTATATTCTCAATGAAAGTCAATCAACAAACAATCTCAATGTGCATTTTTATCAACATTTACTCCAGCAATGTATATCAACATGCAAATTCTCAGTAAAAATAATAATAAAGGGATTACCTTTTCTCCAGCCATTTGGGAAAATTTTAAAATTTTCAGTAAATGTGCCGAGAGAAATTCACAAATTCAACCAACGAATGTTCAAATCAATTTGCCTAACGTCAACGAATGGTGGAGTTGTGGAGAAGATGACAATGAAAGCAAGGGAGGTGGCGGTTGAAGGTTGAAGAGTGGTGGTTCGCGCGGTGGTTTATGGGTTGATGATGGTGGATGACGGTGGTTGAAGGATGGAGGGTGGTGGTTCGTGGTGGTGGTTGAAGGTTGGAGGAGAAGATAGGGAAGAGAGGGAGCAGGAGAGAAGAAAAGGGAAGGGGGAAGGGGGAAAGGGGTCGCGGCGCAGGGAAAAGAAAAATAGGGTTTTAACTTAAAACCCGTTCTCCCATTTTTGAAGCGTCAGTTATCCTTCAGAGCGTGCAACTTCGCTGCCTCAGCCTGACCAATTTCCAAACCTAGGCTGCAAGCGTAACATCGCTTCGAAGCGTAGACCCACTGTCTCATTAATTTCCTCTACGCTTGAAGCGTAGAGTTCTACGCTTCAAAGCGTCCTTAGCTTCACTATTTTCTCTCAAACTTTATGACTTAACTACCTAAAAATATGCAGTAAAAATAAAAATAAAAATGCTGGGTTGCCTCCCAACTAGCGCGTGTTTAACGCCCCGAGCCTGACGGTTACCTCTTTATGTCTCAATGGATTTAAGGTGCAGGCACAAATCTGCTTCACCACTGGTATGGGAACAAACTTCAGCCTAGAGCCATTCCAGGCCCTTGAAAGGTCTGTCTGCATCCATGGGAGATATTTCAACAGTGCCATATGGAAAAGCCTTTTTAACCAAAAGGACCTGTCCACCTGGATTTCAACTTTCCTGGAAAGAGCTCAGTCGGGAGTTGTACAACAACACCTGTTGGCCAGGCTCAAATTCCTTGTGGACAATCTTGCTATCATGGTACTTCTTGGCCTTTTCTTTGTATATTCTGGCGCTTTCAAAGGCAGAATTCCTGAACTCATCAAGCTCTAACAGTTGAAATTTTCTCTTCTCAAGAGCTACTGTGGCATCAAAGTTCAAGAATTTAATAGCCCAAAAGGCTCTATGTTCAAGCTCCACAGGTAAGTGATAAGCTCCATCCAAGCTGATAGGGAGACATTCCTATTGGATTTTGTATGCAACTCGATAGGCCCATAGTGCATCATCTAATCTCTTTGACCAATCCTTCAGAAATGCTAACAGTCTTTTCAAGGATTCGCTTGTCAGTTCCCTGTTGGAAGACTCCACTTGGCCACTAGTTTGTGGATGATAAGGTGTAGCAACCTTATGCCTGACACCAGATACTTGGCCAACAGATCTCAAACTACTTGTTACAAAAATGAACTTCTCCATCACTTATGATTGCTCTCGGCACACCAAACCTGGTAAAAATGTTCTTCGCAGAAAATTCACAACCACTTTGCATCATTAGTAGGAAGAGCTGCTGTCTCGACCCACTTTGAAACGTAGTCAACAGCTACCAAAATATATTGGTTGAATAGGAAGATGGGAATGGTCCGTGAATTCAATCCCCAATAAATCGAATAATTCTACCTCCGTGATCATCTTCAAGGCATTATTCATCTCTACGGGAAATGTTACCAACTCTTGAGCATCTGTTCACACACTTCTACAACGTAAATTATTGTCTTTTGCATCTTTGAAAAGTGTAGCCATTAGTAACCACTTTGCAACACCTTTTGAGCAGTTCTATTACCACCAAAATGGACACCATAATCAGAATTGTGACAATGCCATAAAATTTCTTTGATTTCCAACTCCGATACACATCTTCTAGAAAATTACCATCAACACAACTGGAAATAAAATGGATCGTCCCGTCCATTCCTCGCCTTGCATCGTACAACTTTTTCACTTGTTGCTTTGTGAAATTAGGAGGTATTTTCTTGATCACTTTAAAGTTGACAAAGTCAGCAAACCAGAGGCTCCACATAAACAAAAAATTGGCTTCTCAAAACAATTTTCAAAGAAATTGTAAGAACTTGTCATCAGGAAAAGAATCGTTGATCTCTATAGGATGATCTTGCAGGCTCTTCTCTTGAATTCTTGACAAGTGGTCAGCAACTTTATTCTCCATCCCCGACTTGTCTTTTATTTCCAAATCAAATTCTGAACAACAACATTCCACCTTAGCAGTCGTGGTTTGGCATCTTGTTTTTAGAAATCAAGTATTTTATAGCCATATGATCAAGTGAAAATGATTGTCTTGGCTCCAAGGAGATATGGTCTAAATTTATCATCCATAGACCACAGCAAGCATCTCCTTCTCCGTTGCATAATTCACTTGTGCTTCGTTCAGAACCTTGCTGGCATAATAAACGAGTAGAGGCACTAGGAATAGTTTTTTTCTTCTTCTTCCCAAGAACAGCACCAATAGCAAAGTCACTAGCGTCACACATCAAACTCAAACGGCATATTACTGCAATCAGGAGATATCAACACAGGAGCAGTAGTGAGCTTTTCCTTTAGCAAATTAAATGCTTTAAGGCAAGCATCATCGCAAAAACAAACTCATTGTCTTCATCAGAAGTTGGCTTAGTGGCTTGGCAATTTTAGAGAAACCCTTGATGAATCTTCTATAAAAGCCAGCATGACCAAGGAAACTTCTCACTTGATTAACATTAATTAGAGGAGGTAGTTTTTCAATGAGCATCAGCTTTGCTTTATCTACTTCTATACCATCTTTTGAAATTTTGTGTACAGCAAATGCCTTCTTGAACCATGAAGTGATATTTCTCCCAGTTGAGAACCAGATTTGTCTCTGGGCGTGCTTCTGAGCACTTTGAGTGGATTAGCACAATAGTGAAAACAACAAAGCCAAAGACAGAAAAGTAATCCATGAATACCTCCAAGAAATTTTCCACCATATCAGAAAAAATTGATAACATGCATCTCTGAAAAGTAGCAGGCGCATTGCATAACCCAAACGGCATAGCCTATAGGCAAAAACGCCAAAGGACAAGTGAATGTTGTCTTCTCCTGATCTTCAGGAGTCACTGCAATTTGATTATAGCCACTGTATCCATCTAGAAAACAATAATAAGAGTGACCCGCCAACCTTTCCAGCATTTGATCCACAAAAGGAAGAGGAAAATGGTCCTTCCTTGTTGCTTCATTAAGCCTTCTATAGTCGACGCACATCCGCCAGCCAGTAATTGTCCTGGTAGAGATTAACTCATCCTTATCATTCTTCACCACAGTGACACCCCTTTTCTTAGGCACGGTTTGCACAGGGCTTACCCATGCAGTATCTGATATAGAATAAATCATGCCTGCATCAAGAAGTTTAACAACTTCTTTTCTCACTACTTCTTTCATCATGGGGTTTAATCTCCTCTGAGGCTGCCTTACCGGTTTGATATCATTCTCCATGAGAATTTTATGCGTACAGAAGGAAGGACTTATACCCTTTAGATCAGCCATGGACCATCCTAAAGCAGTCTTGTGCTCTAGAAGAACTTGTTTCAACTTCTTCTCATCATCAGCAGATAACCCGTTATTTACAATCACCGGGTATGTCTCATTATCCCCCAGAAACATGTACTTCAGAGTAGTAGGCAACTCCTTAAGATCAACTTTAGGAGCACCTATTTCCTTGTCAGATTCCTTATGCTCAAGGAACTCATCAGCAGCCTTAATATCCTCCTCAAAAGGGATATGATCTCGCTCTTGCAATTCAACAGTCAATTCTTGCAAGGGAGTTTTATCTTCATGTACCGCCTCTTCTAAGACATTAATTTTGAAACAAACACTATCATCATATGGTCTTTTCATAGCATCAAAGACATTGACAGTAATTGTGTCATCATTCATTCTTAACATCAGCTTTCCTTGCTCCACATCATCATAGCACGAGCTGTGGCCAGGAAAGGTCTACCCAATATGAGAGGCATTTCATTTTCCACTTCCATATCAAGCACAATAAAATCAGCCGGAAAGATGAACTTGTCAATTTTCACAAGGATATCTTCGACTATACCACTTGGCTTCCTTAAGGATCTATCAGCAAGCTGAAGAGAAACCAAAGTAGGCTTCAATTCAGTAATCCCCAAGGCTTTACAAACAGATAAGGGCATCAGATTAATGCTCGCCCCCAAATCACACAAAGCTTTGCCAATCTTTGTATCACCGATTTCGATTTCAACGTTGAAGCTTCCAGGATCACGAAGCTTAGGAGGAAACTTCCTAGTAATAATAGCGCTGCACTTCTCAGTAAGTGCAACTGTCTGACACTCTTGTAGCTTATGCTTCCTGGAGAGGAGATCTTTCATGAATTTTGCATAATTTGGCATATTAGCCAATGCTTCAGCAAACGGAATGTTCACATGCAACTTCTTGAAAATCTCAAGGAATCTGTCATAGCTTTTTGCCTTCAATTCTGGCTTCAACCTTCCAGGATAAGGTGCCATTTTCATAAGGTACTCTTCACTGAGCTCAAACTTCTCTTTCGGAAGAGTAGATTGCTCATTCCGATTATCAGCCGGTTTCACTATTTCAGGAGACTTTTCAGCTTCTTTTTCAGACTTCTCCGCCTCTTCAACCTTCTCTTCCTCTTCTATAGGTTTTGATGGGGATGCCACCACTTTACCGCTTCTAGTTGTAATTGCCATACAACTATCCTTGGGATTGGTAGTAGTATTGCCAAGAAAGGCACCTGGTGCTCTATCAGACAGCTGTTGGGCAAGTTGACCAACCTGATATTCCAGGTTCTTGATTGAAGCCTTGGTATTCCTGGACTCAGCTCTACTTTCCTCAATGAAAGCATTGGTACTTTTTTGATTAGCCTTACTCTTTTCCATGAAAGCGTTAGTACTTTGTGCTAAAGTTCCCACTAAACGCTCCAAATCAAAAGGCTCTCTTTGTGGAATAAGTGGTGGCTTTAGATAGTTATCAGACTTCATATCTAAGCCAGTACCTTGATAATTCTTCCTTTGGTAGCTATTACCGCCAGCAGAGTTATTCTGATTTCTTGAAAAGTTTTGCTGATTAGGGCGCTGGTCATACCAAATGCCATTCACTTGCACCTGTTGAGAAGAATCTGAAGACATCAGTCTAGGACAAGCATTGGTGTCGTGATCTTCATGACAGTATTCACAGTCAAAACCAACTGCATTAGCTTGAACTTTAGAAAGCTGCATCCTCTCAAACTTTGCATTAAGATTAGACATCTGTTGAGATAGCAATTTCTGCTCTGCCAGCATTGCATCATTATCATTGAGTGGCACTACTTCCCTTCTTCCCATCCTTGAAGATGTCTCATTCTCATTCTTAGCTAACTTGTCAATCAGATGATATGACTCAGAAGCTAGCTTATCACCCAAAGAACCGCCTGCTGCAGTATTGATAACCAGTTTCGTTTCCGGTAGGCAACCATTGAAAAAGATTTTCACCTGATCGCCTTGAGATAGGTTATAATGAGGAACCTTTCTCATGAGGGCCTTGAATCTATTCCAAGAGGCGCAGATGGTTTCTCCCATAAGTTGTTTGAAAGACGTGATATCATTCACCATGTTGTTGTATTTCTCCATGGGGAAGAACTCTGCAAAGAACTTCTCAGACAAGTTCTCCCAAGAAATGATGCTATCCGCAGGTTGTCTTTCCACCCAATCAAGAGCTTTTCCCTTAACAGAAAAAGGAAAAGTCTCAATCGTATTGCATCATCAGAAACGTGTGGAGGCTTTGTGGAGTCATAGATTCTTAAAAATCTGTCAACGAATCTGTGAGGATCTTCATTATCCTCTCCTCCATATTTTTCTCTCTCAGTCAGCTGAATGATGTTGGACTTGAGCTCCCATTGATTGTTCCCAAGTTCAGGTGGAACAATTCCAGCATTGGGCCTGTTAAAGACAGGCGTGAGAATGGTGTTCATGCGAGGATCAGCATTTTGATTTGGAGCAGCCATCTCTGGTATCTCAAGTGGTAGGTTTTCAGTTACTGGAGTGGTAGTTGTCTGTGCTCTTTTTCTCTCCTTCTCCTTTTGAGCAATTCGTTCGCTTTTCTTTAGAAAAGCAATGCCTTGCATACAACTTCAGAGAAAAGATTAGTAGCACAGATGCAAAAACAAAAATAAAATAGAATAAAATAAAAACAATTTAATCTTTAAAAATCAAGATTAATTGATTTTAGAAAAACACTCCCCGGCAACGGCGCCAAAAACTTGACGTAGCTCGGCAAGTGTACCGAATCGCGCAAGTAATAAGTAGTAAGTAAGGTCGAATCCACAGAGAGTGTATCTAAATCAATTAAACTATTCCTTTGAAGATTAAATATTCCAAGAGATTTTTGACACGAATGTCAGGATTGTGTGGAAATTTAAATTGTAAAATAAAACGTATTTTTGTTCTTTTTGATTATTTGAAAATCAACAACGATGAAATTTTAGAAATCTATGAGAAAGTGCTGCAGTTAGAGAACACTTACCAATGATCCCCACCTTTTACTCTGGATTAAGTCTAAATATCAATATATATATTGCCAAATTTAGATAATTATCAGATAAAAATATCAGTAGTTAATTCTCAATCCCTTGAAGAATTAACCCTTTAACCCCATATAAAACCCTAATTCCTTGAGGTGCCCTATATGAAATTAAGCATAAAGCTTGATAATTAAAACATCTACAATATGAATTATGTCTATCCCTAGATCATGTTCATACCGTCGTTCTACTCCCTTTCTGGATTAACCACCGCAGATTCCTCTTGTTGGCTATAATCCTCAAATTTACTATTGATTACTAGATTGATCAGATCTAATAATAACAATAACAATACAACCAGAGTGGAACGAAATTCAAAGGATATATATATAAATATAAAAACTCAATCCATTGTATCAGGGGTTCACAAGGGTTCGTGACCCTAACCACAACAAAGGGGTTTAGCTAGACATAGTCATGTTTGCTAAACAACAATTTCTCATAAAAATAGAAGAACTACAGAAAGGTAGAAGAAGAAGTTTTTTTTCTCTCCAAATCTCCAGACTCCGTGCCTCCTTCTGTTCCAGAATGACTGATCTCCCATTTTAGGGTTTTCTTTTCCCTTTTATACTCCCTATGGGCTTTCTTTTCTCGCAACTGACATCTGTCCAATTCGCATCCTGCGCTTGGAGCGCAGGATCTACGCTCCAAGCGTAGAGATACTGTCTAATTTTTCTTGGCTACGCTTCAAGCGTAGGATTCTACGCTTGAAGCGCAGACTTACTGCCTGGGTCTTCTCCTACGCTCCAAGCGTTGATTTGGACGCTCCAAGCGTAGAACTTCTGAGTGATTTTTCCCTGCTCCTTTATTTGACCTTTTTCTCCTATAAAAACAAAGAATTTAAGTGAGAGAGTGTCTCAACAAGTTTTATTCAATAATTTCACAATATATACACCTTTATACACAATTTAGATCTGATTCAATCCTTTTTGATCTTTAAAAGCATATATGTTAGGAGCATATCAGGAGTCTGGAGTGAGGTATAGTGTTTGATGAAATAAAGAAGTGTTTGGCTGCACCGCCAGTCCTATCCAAGCCAAAACCCGGAGAAACCTTGGTGCTATACCCATCAGTTGGAGAAGAGGTAGTAAGCATTCTGTTAGTGCGAGAAACAGAGCAAGGGCAAGCCCAAGTATACTTTGTTAGTAGGGCGCTCTAAGGGCTCGAGCTAAGATATCAGAAGTTAGAAAAGTGGCATTCGCATCACTCATCAGGGCTAGGAGACTTAGTCTTATTTCTAAGGACATTCAGTTATAGTCAGAATGAACCATCCTATCAAGCAGGCGCTAAACAAACCCGACTCAATAGGAAGGATGATAAATTGGGCGATTGAGCTCTCAGAGTTCGATCTTACGCATGAAGCTCGGTGCGCCATCAAGTCACAAGCTTTGTCAGATTTGATGGATCCCACTCCAGCTAGAGAAAGAGACCTACACCGAAAAGACACATGGACGATTTACCTCGATGGTTCTTCCAACACTAAAATGAGCGGAATCGGGGTCATTATCGAAAGCCTAGGAGTGTCCATTGAGCACTCTCTTCACCTGAGCTCCCCAACTTCTAATAATCAGGCCGAGTATGAGGCTTTCTTTGTTGGGTTACTCTAGGAAAAAGAACATGGAGCCAGAAAGACAAAGATGTTCAGTGATTTCTAACTTATCACATCCCAAGTTTAGGGAAAGTATTAAGCCAAGGGGCCTTTAATGGCTAAGTACTTGAGAAAATCAAGAGAATTGTTGGCTGAGTTCAAGGAAGCAACAACCACATACATCCCAAGAAACGTGAACAGTAAGGTGGATATTTTCTCCAAGATGGGCTAGCACTACGAACCCGGGAAATCACAAAACAGTGGTACATACACCTATAATATGTGAAACCATGTACATACGATTTTGTTTAACTCATAAAATAGTGAACCAAATGGCACTCTTTTTTTGTGTTTTTTTTTTTAAAAAAAATATCACATGAGATAAAGCCAAATCATAATTTGGAAAAGCTAGAATAAAGCTAGGATATAAAGGACAAGGACAGTGTAAGCAAGCTTTCTTTCTTTCTTTCTTTTTGAATAAATCACATGTATTCTCTACCGGATACAATTTTATTCGAGACAGAACCATCCATATCATGGTGGGATGAGCTCTTTCAAAGGAAATTTTTTATTTACAAAGGTTTAAACCAAAGACCTTACTTAAGTAGAATCAAATATGTATTAATTGAATGAATCACTTTGATAGTGTAAGCAAGCTTTGACTGGATAGAGAAGTTAAATGCAAAGAACTTTTCAGAAGGTGTTTGTTTGACTCTTTGATATGTGGCTTTTTATGGGTTAAAATCTGAGGCTTATTTCATTTATAGGCTACAGTAGCTTGGACCCTTGAAAGACACCAAAATTATCTTAATTGTTGAACTTATAAGAAGTGAAGTAACAGAAAAATGAGGCCAAAGCCTAAAAGAACAAATTAACTAAATAAACCTATCTACTAGAGTGCCTCATACTTTCCTGTTTATTTGATTTTGGTCTTTGCAAAGAAATATATAGTCCCGTGATCAGAATAATATAAGAGAAGGGAGAATGATAACAAAATCTACAGTGAGGAAATCTACTGTGTAGTGAGTATGCGGTATCACTTATCAGTAATATCACAACTAAGAAAATGTTGTATTCAAAATGTTGATCTATTTTGTTATAAGGTTCATTTTATCAACTGTCACGAAGAAAATCATTGATTACTTTGTGTGCTTAAAATGAGATAGAACATAACATATGAATTATATTGCGTTTGGTGCAATCTAAAAAAAAAAGTGAACTTGACATGAGTTAAACAAAGTGGACAGCTAACATTCACTAAATGGATGAAATAAAGGAGAACATAATCATTCTGTTCTGTTTGCTTGACAAATTTTACATTTATTTGCTATATTTGATCACATATTAGCAGGATCTTTAAATCAGCATCGTACTTAATTACAACATTCTTGGTTTTAACCCTCTTCTATTTTATCCCTTCATGCAGGCCGTAGTTTATTTGGATATTGATATATGTCCAGCATATGATGCTTTCTAAGCTAAAAGAAGCAAGGAATTAATCATAAATGGGTGAAAATAGTTCATAAATGTAAGAAATATTGATTATTCTTTCTTAATCATTCTCTCACTTAATTTATACATTTTGATAGCAGGAAACATCACAAAGAATTGAAAAGAGTGGAGTCCAAAAATGTAAAGTCCCGCGCAAAACGCGCGAGTAATGGCGCGATCCGCTCGATCTGCGCGGGCGATATTTAACTCTTTTAATCTGATGCGAATTGCACTGAAAAGGCCTAATTTGAGGGCAATTTTGGAAGAAGGTTTTCCAAAAAACATAATAAGAAGATCAGAAACGTAGAGAGAGAGAGAATAACTTTTTGCGGAGGAAAGGAAGATAACAAAGAAGAGAGAGAATTCTTGAGGAGCTTCTTGGAGTTTTGAAGAATCGGATGATCAAGATTGAGGATTGTCATCATGTTCTTCATCATTAGGTTCTGAATTTTTGTTTATTTTACATTAAATTCGTCAGACATGAATATATCTGATTAGTTTTTATTATTGTGGTAAAGGCTACAATCCTTAATGTGAACCCCTTGTAGTTTGGTTGAATTTGTGTTTATTTATTTAAATTGAATTTATCTTGCCTTGTTCTTCATCCCATAATTCTTATAGAACTAATCAATCTATTAGATTGCGAGGGTTAGGATTTTCAATAGGAATATTAGGATTCTAATTCCTGACAAAGGGTAGGATAATTGTTCATGTATGCACTAGGGATAGGCTATATGAACCGCAAACGTTAACGATTCAATGATTTTAAGGCTTAACTCGAAAAGGGATTTCTAAGGGACTAGGATTCTAATAGAGTTAATAAGGTTAAAGTCATTAAGGGATTATGGCTTAACTCATCAAATAAAAGATGGTGGATCGTTTGATCAATTGAATAATTAAATATAAACGTAATCCAAATTATAAGGTGGGGATCATAAAGGTATTTGTTTCTCTTTACCGCAATATTTTCTTAAATATTTTCTCAATCATTAATCTTTTGTTCCTGAGTTTGAAAAGAAAATTGGAAACTATTTTTACAGTGTTTTAAGCCTTGGGGTAAGTTGTTGAACCTTGATCATGAGTTTTAATGGCTTAAAGGTTGAGTCTTGGCATGTTAATGAGTTAAATGAGTAACCAACCTGAACATGAACCTAAAAATGAATAAAAATGCATGCTTGGATGTTGGAATGGGTTAAAAACACAACCTTGGAAGTGATATCTCACGAAATGCAGAAACTGCATTCTGTCTCGAAATATCCAGATATAGATATCCGGATATTTCCCCGACAAATATCCGGATATCCTGGGTTTTCGAAGAATAGTAGTTGTACTGTTCATACAGAAGGCTTATAAGGGTTTGTGGACCCTAGATTGATGAAGTGGGACTTCTGTAATAATTAATCTAAGTCAGAATCAAGGGATTAAGGGCTTAAGGCTTTGTGAGAAGCCTAAAGACGTAAAACGTAAAAGAGAAACGTTGTCTTTATGTTTATGCTTATGAGCTATGGTTATTGATATGATTGCTGGTCCAAAACAGTTTGTGATTCTGCTGTGTTTGGGCTTTGAGCTTTGATTGGACTCTTGGCATTGGATAGTTAGCTTGCAAGGTAAGCTTTCGTGTCCTCGGTTTAGCCATTGTTGGTTCCACCATGTCCCACGGGGGATGGTTTATATGCATGATGTTGTTTTCATGTATTGTTTATGAAATGCTATGGAACTGTTATGTGCAAGTGCCTTTATGATATGCATGTGGTGTTGCGCCTATACAGGAAGCCATGGGGTGGTCCTGTGGGCGGGTACAACATGGGTGTGTACTGATGTGGGTAATAGACGTATTCCTGCATTTCTCTAGCTAGTAGAATAGTTATAACACACATGGCATGAGTATCTGTTGCACTGCATAGTTTGGAACTTATACTACTTAAATGCTTTTTGAACTTATATTGCACAGTAAGTGAGCTTGGGGTGGAAGATCCTTGAGGACCCCTTGTCTTACTGAGATTTCTTTTTAGAGATCTCATACCACGTTTGGGGCACCATTTCAGGTTCAGGTAATGCTAGGGTTGATACCTCAGGTGGCAGGAGGCCGGAGCTTAGTTGACTGGTGTATGCGGATAGTGCTGTTATATTGTGATGCTGCTATGTTGAGCTGCTAATATGGCTTTTAGCTTCATTTTATGGTTATTTCTGTTGAGACTGCTGTTGGGCTTTGTTGCCTTATTTGGTGAGCATGGGGATTATCCATGCCACATTGATTGACTATGTTTTGTTTTAGTTTTGGGTTGTAATAATGTATTAGGATATTGTCCGGGCTACGTCTTGTAGTTCCGTGACTTAGATACTCGCTTTATTTATATATTGTGGTATTTCATTTAGCTGTCTTTTGCAATTTACATACAGGTGATGTCTTTATGAAAATGGTTAAGTAATCAACTTGGCTAAGTAAAATGACGTCATAATTGAATGAAAGAAAAAGCTATTCCGCATTTTAATTAAGCGTGGCTTAATACGATGACATGTTAACAAACCGGGTATACACGGGGTGTTACAGAGAAACACTTGGCCTGATAAAATTCTTTACAGATAGCTCTTTAATGTGCTTCCTCAACTCAGCCAGCTCCAGTGGTGACATCTGGTATGGAGCCAAAAAGATAGGCCCCACACCAGGAAACAAGTCAATCGAGAACTCAATCTCCCGCTCAGGTGGAAATTCTGGTATCTCATCAGGAGATACATCCGTAAATTCATTAACAACCGGAATACTTGAAATCTCTAACTCCATATCAACAACCGGAATACTTGAAATCCCTAACTCCATATCAACAACCAGAATACTTGAAAACAAAGTGGCTGATTACTTGTCTAGGATACAAGATAAAGACTTACAAGAAGGACCTAAATTAGAGGTTAACGGTTCCTTTCCTGATGAGCAAGTGATGGGGGTTATTATGAGTCCATGGTTTGCAAACTTTGCAAACTACAAAGCTGTTAGACTAGTGCCCGATGACCTTACGTGGCAGCAGAAAAAGAAATTCTTTCATGATGCAAGGAGGTATCACCGGGATAACCCTTTTCTTTATTTTCAATGTGCTGGTGGTGTTATTCGTAGGTGTGTTGCTGAATTTGAGGTGCGGACATTCTGTGGCATTGCCATGCATCTGACTATGGAGGGCATTTTGGAGGCAACTAAATTGCACAGAAAGTGCTGCAAAGTGGATATTATTGGCCCATAATCTCCAAGGATGCACGAGAGTTTGTGGAGCAATGTGACAAGTGCCAGAGGACGGGAAACATATCTCGTAAAGATGAGATTCCCCTCAACTGCATACTAGAGATGGAGCTTTTTGATGTTTGGGGAATTGACTTTATAGGACCATTCCCTAAGTCATATTCTAACCAATACATCCTGGTTGTTGTGGACTACGCGTCCAAGTGGGTAGAAGCTGCTGCTTTACCTACTAATGATGCAAAAGTGGTAGTTTCTTTCATGCGGAAGAATATTTTCACCTGCTTTGGAGTTCCTCGTGTGATCATCAGTGACGGTGGCACTCACTTCTGCAATAAGCAATTTGAAAATTTGCTTACAAAGTATGGCGTCACTTACAAGGTGGCTACACCATACCATCCTCAGACTAGTGGGCAAGTAAAGAGTTCAAATAGAGAGTTGAAGAGGATTTTGGAGAACACCGTGTGCAACTCAAGGAAAGATTGGGCCAAGAAACTGGATGATGCACTCTAGGCATACATGACCGCTTTCAAAACACCAATAGGTATGTCACCATTCCAACTGGTGTATGGTAAATCTTGTCATCTTTTTGTAGAATTAGAACATAGAGCTTTGTGGGCTAATAAATTTTTTAATTTAGAACCATCAAAAGCTAATGATAAAAGATTATCACAATTAAATGAGTTGGATGAGTTCAGGTTGGCGGCCTATGAGAATGAAAGGATTTACAAAGAGAAAAAAGAAGAAGTGGCATGACAAGAAAATCTAACCAAAAGAGTTTGAGCCATGACAACAGGTATTACTATACAACTCTCGACTGAGGTTGTTTCCAGGTAAGCTCAAGTCTTATTGGTCTGGTCCTTTTGTTGTTAAGAAAGTATTTCCATATGGTACAGTTGAGATTTCCCCTCTCAATACTGAAAGACCTTTCAAGGTTAATGAGTGTAGATTGAAAACATATCATGGAGGAGAAGTACATGGGGACACAGTTGTTGTTCCTTTACGTTCACCTGAGACTTAAAGAGTCTGTGTCAGGCTCGTGACGTTAAACAAACGTTGGTTGGGAGGCAACCTAATAATTTTTGAGTCATTTTCTTATTTAATTTTTCTGAGTCTTTTAAATTTTGGAAAATAGTTAGTTTCTGGAGTCAAGTGGTAAACAGAGGACAACGCAATCGCGTGGCTTATGGCGCGGATTGCGCCATTTATCTTGGTAGTCTTTGTTTCTTCGCGTGGATTATAGTGCTGATCGCGCCACTTATTAGGAGAGCCACTATCTCTCCGCGCAAACCGTGCCATAAAGAGATGTTATCCACTGTTTGTCTGCGCGATCCGCGCGAGTGTGCGTTTACAAAATTTTAAATATAAAATCCCTACCCTACCCCCATACCCCACCACTTTCAAACCCGTGCAACCTGCGCCCCCATCTCTCGCTTTCTCTCAACTTCTCTCCCACTTCAACCCTCTCTCTCAAACTTGTAGATTTTTCTCTATCATCCTTCCATCATACATTCCAAGTTAGTGTAAATCAGACACATATTCAAGAGCAGAAATACTCTTGTGTCGATCTTGGGACGAATCCATCCAAGTTTCATTCTTCACATACATTTCAATCTTGCATCAATGGCTGGAGAAAAGGTAAGTCCCTAACTCTCACATTTACATTCTTGTTTGTTCACTAATTTGGGTCAAATTACGATTGAGATGTTGTTAGGTGGTGTTGTTAGTTTAGAGAGATAAAGAGTGAAAATCTTCAACATTTCCAGCCCGCGCAGATCGTGCGATGTCTTGCGCGAATCGCACTGACTGGGTTTTATAATGCTATTTTCTGGCCCACGCGAATCGCACGGTTCCTCGCGTAAAACCCGCCCGCTGGTTTTATAATATGTGTGCTTTCTTCAAGGACAATTCATGTTTTGATTCAAGTCTACTTACATGTTGAAATCTCTAATTTGGATGAGCTATGATTTATTTCTTTAATCATTAACTAAATGCATGGAAATAGTTTCTACATGATTCCAAATGATTGACATTGAACCTTGTCTTGAACTTAAATTTGGGAATTGTGCTTCTCTGATTATTGCAATTGTGAATTGTGCTGAATCTGTTTTGCAATATATTGGTTGGAATTTTCTGAGTTTCAGGGAAAACAGGTTGGCAGAAAGGGAACCCGGGTTGGACAAAGAAAGGGTATAGCTGCATCTGGCAGCAAGAGGCCTAGGAATGCAGATTTTGATAAGAGTAGGTTCCTATCATTAGAGTGGTAGCAGAGATACAAAAAACTGGTACTGGCCTACGAAAATCATTCCAAAAAGGAAGATTGATCTGGAGAGCCTTCCTGAGAGCTCTCCCATTCTGGCAGTGATAAGAATGAGGAAATGGGAGAAGCTGGTCACTTTTTCTGAACCCAGTCCGAGCATTATCTTGAAAGAATTTCTAGCCAATGTGAATAGGGAGGACGTGGATGAGACAAGGAGGAGCTGGGTGAGAGGCAAGGTAGTGTCTATTTTTCCAAAGGACATCGAGGAGTTCCTTGAGAACTCTTATGTATCTCCTGCTAGATGTAGATTAATTCATCTCTTCGATAGGATGCAGCCCACTGATATAAAAAATGTCTATATGGAAGATATGCATACCTTGGCTGATACTATTAGGCGAGGGATCACTTGTTTGTACACAGCTTGGAAACCAAAGGCTGACATTGCTCATGTTCCTGAGAAGATGAGAAGAAATGATTTGACGCGTGAAGTAGCTTTTTGGCATCACTTTAATAATGCCACAGTCATTCCCTCCACAAACCTGATAGATGTAAATTTGGAGAGGGCAGTCTTGCTCTATGTGCTGATGAGGGATTACAACCTCAATATTGGTAGGATTCTGTCTGATAGGATCCTTAAAGTTATACGGGATTGAGGCAGCAAGAATAGGGTTGCACACTCCTCCTTGATTATGCATTTTGAGTATAAAGGCTGGAGTTGACATTCTACCAGAGGAGCCTAGAGATGTGGCACTGGATAAGACCATGACACACAAGACCTATACAGATATGGTTGAGGATGCTAGCCGGGATCAGATTATTCAAGCTTCTGAGCTGGAGCTAGGAGAATTAGCTGCTAGGAGCCCTCGCCGAGCACCACGTGCTTCTTCAGAGGAGCCCCAAAAAGAGTTACCAGCTCCTCCACGTGCATCATTTTCCTCCGCCTTCAGAGCTCCACGGCATGACCTTGTGCATGAGGATTCTCCCAGTTATCTACAGATGCAGGCACGGCTTGATCGTCTGGTTATTCAGAGTGATATACAGACTATTCAGGGAACATACCATGCTTGTATGTTTGAGGACATTTTCCAGCATTTGTCCATTGATTATTCTGCTTATCAGCCACAGTATCCACCAGTTCCTTCATCATATCAGCCACCAGCACCATATTTTCCATCACCTCCTGCAGCAGCTGACGCCCCTCCTGAGTTTTCCATGTCATTTGACTTAGCAGCAGAGCATCAGGACACAATGGATGAGGAGTGCCACAAGACATCAGCCACCATCACCATTTTGCTATTTTTGGTGTTTTATTTTCGTTGTTTTTATTTGACCATCTAGGATGATGTTAGGGTTATTGCGACATATTTGGTCTTTGGTTTTGCATTTCTCCAATTGGTCATGTTATTTTCTGATTGATAGTTCACATGTGTGTGTGTTTTACTTGCGCAACAGTTACTTTCTTCGACTAGTTTAGTTATTGCTGAGGATAACATTTTCTAAATCTGGGAATTAGCACCGTATACACGTTATTTGAGGAATCACATACAGAGGAAAAAAAGAAACGTTCAACAAAAAATCAGAGAATTCATTTCTACTTCAGGGGAGTTATTTTTACCTTTCCATTTTATTTTTATTTTTAGTAGTCAAACTTTTTTGTTTTTAGTTTTGTTTTTTTTAGAATTAATAGACATTGATCTTTGAAAGCATATTTCAGATTTAGATGTGCTAACTCAGTCAAATCCTTGATTGAAAATAAGAAGTTTTGCATGAGATGAGTTGTTGTCTTGATATTGCATAGAGTATGAATAGAGGTTGTGATTGCTCGTTTGTTTGATTCCTATGTTAATAATGGATAATGATGCTTGAAATGAAATTAGGAAGAGTCTAGTTTGATACCACAGCTTGTGAGGTTTGAGCCTATACAATTAAAAAAATTTAGAGAGTCCTCACTGCAGTAGTACTCTAGAACTTCATCTAATTCTCTGTAATGCATGCATTGATTGAAGTGATGAAGGCATTTTATTCTGTTAGCTTATGGCCAAATAGGCACCTGAAAAATTATCCATTGCTAGCCCTGTTGAGCCTGAGACTATTTTTGTTCAATTACCTGATTAAATTGTTTGTTCCATCAGAACTTACCTTGATTGAGATTGAAATGTCAATAACTAAAAGTTAAAAGTAATTGAGGTAAGTTCCACTATAAGTTAAGCAGTTGAAAAAGGAAAAGAAAAGAAGAGTCCTCAAATGAATTCAAAGAGGAAAGAAAAATAAATTGAAAAATTGAAAAGCAATGATGAAGAAAAATGTGAGAAAAAGGATAGATCAGGAATTCAATCTC
>JAVKPL010001981.1:0-175735 GCA_032173675.1 Gastrolobium villosum | reverse complement strand
ACAGGGCACAAGAAAAGATCGGTATGACAATGTTGAAATCAAGAAGTCTAGGAGATACAATAGATACGATCCTTTTATATTTGCTCAACAGGCTGAGCAGGTGTATTATACATCCTATCCGGGGGATGAACAAGAATGGATGGGGGTAATTAAAACCAAAGCACGTAACATTATCCCAGTGACAAGAGTAAAAGAAACCAATCAGATTGACACTCCTTACCAAGATGATTATGTTGGGGAGGTTCCTGTACACATTGCTGATGATGACATCCATGACATCCTTGTTGACACTACACCTGAATTAGAGACAATCCCCACATATCGCATTGATAGTGATGACACAGACATTGAGGAACCACAATTCTTGTCATCATCTGAATCGGAACATGACGATTATGAGACTGAGGAAACTGAAGAAGAAGAGATAGTTTTGAATGAAGATTCAGAATGAAATGCCAATTATAAACAATCATTACACAATTGAGTAGGATCATGATTGTTTGTTTGTGGTCATATTGCTTGTAATATGTCGGTTGTAGTTGTCATTGTTGTAATATTTGACATATCATATACTTATCTTTGGACCTATTGTTAATTTTAATGACATATTTGGTAACATTGGGTGTCATTCAAGTTCATTGATGCATAATATTTATACATGTTCACGGATGATCAATTGTTATAGAGATTGTAATGGTAAACTGAAATATTAATCAAGTATGTTTCTTATGCAGATGGAGGCATTCGAACCTACACATGGTAGGGGTAGAGGCAAGCATAGTTCCTCTCTACGTACATATGGACGAGGGACCATTAGAGGTCGAGGGCAGGACCACACGTCATTGTCTTCACGTCTGCAAACAACATCACCAGATGCACAATCACCACCATCGGCAGTCGAAGAGACACCGGAATCGTTTGTACCTTCTACTCTACAGGAAAATGAGGTTATCTGAAAATATATGCATATATTCTACATTTTAAATTCCAATAAATTTGTGTTCAAATATAATCATTGTCAAATTTGTGCTATTTTTCTCTTGTTTTTGTTAAAAAGGATCACGCTATGTCCCCACCGGCGGCTCCATATTATGGTCCACCTCCGCCTATCATCCAGGATCTTGTTCCACGGTGGGGGGAGAAAGATCCCGTGGACAATCGTATATGGGTACGACCGACCATCGATGGCACCAGGTAAGTACAAAAATTGTTAATGGTTGTTATGTTATTTTTTCAATACACTTTCATGTAAATGTTGATAATCATTTTGTTGCATTGGTCAATATAATCACATTACAATGTATTTCAGCTTTGAACCATGTGATGTAGTGCGCAAAATGTGGACAATAATCAAGCGCAATTATGACGGTCCATACCCTACATATAAGGCAGTTCCAACCAATGTCAAGGCGAACTGGTTGAACACATTGATGGTAATGGTTGCCCTTCAAATCTGACCATATTACCATATTATTATTTATGTATGATTCAAGGTTTTCAAGTTAATGTTGATATTTGTACTAACTTGTCTTTCTTGTCGTGTTTCACCTATATATTAGGAAAAATATAAATGCTTGCCGGATGACCAATATTTTTTTGATAAAGCATACAAGATCAAAGCCACTGACATAATCAGAAATCACTTGAATTTGATAAGAAATGGAAAGGGCGATGTGTCTTGGATGAGACAAGATGTTCTTGATGGTTTGAAGGTTCACTGCTCTAATGAAAAATGGAAGAAAATGTCTGAAGCAAATAAGAGGAACAGGTCCAAATTTGATGGACCTTCACATTCTGAAGGTTCACTCCCATTTACTGAGCATGCAAGGCGGTTGGTAAGAATACTAGTAATTGCATATGCATGTAGATTAAATGTTTATGGTAAGCCTTTTTTTTATACTCACAGTATTATGTTCTTATTGTTTTATGAATTGACCCCACGCAGTTGGCAGATGGCGTCACGGATCTGTCCTCCGTGGATTGGGTTGTGTTCAAACATACACACACATCTAAAGATGATCGTGACAGGTGGTGCAATGACAAGGCAAAGGCAAAAGTTGTGAGTAATATTTATTTTTACACCATATGTTTACTTCAGAAAGCTGATTAGTTTTAGTGTACCTGAATTTAACACATCAATACTTTCTATGTAAATTTTAGGATGACTTTACGAGACTTAGGGAAGAGAGAGATAGTCAAGTCACTCCAGGAGTGGATGCTAGCAGTATTGCCTCGGATAATGATTTAATCTTGCAGGCAGCTGGTGGGGTTAACAGTAAAGGACGGGTATACGGTTTAGGTGCACGAGGAGGATTATATAAGCAATCTCGAATCTGCAATAGGTTACCATTTGGAGTGTCGCAGCAGGAGAATGACAGGATGCGCACATTGATTCTACAGTTGCAGGGTACAGTTGCACAACAAGAGGAGAAGGCTGCACAGCAGCAGAAAATGGTTGACAAACAGGATAGTTTAATGGTTATGATGCAGAAGCGAATGGACACCATGGAGAAGCTTTTGCGAAGGCTTCCTGTGGAATTTTTAGATACTGAGGATGACGACGAGACTCAGCCCCCGTCTCAGGACGTAGGTGATGACCACGATCATGCAGGTCATCCACCAGCATGACTTTTGTATCTTTGTTGGATGTATATGACCGGGACTATTGCACATAGACTATTTTGATTATTATATGACAGGGACTTTTGTATATGTATGTTCCTGTTTGATTAGTATATATCTTGGACATTTATACATATAGGACTCTTTTGATTTGTATATGACAGGGGACTTTTGTATATGTATGTCCCTTTTGATTAGCATATGTCT
This sequence comes from Gastrolobium villosum, assembly GCA_032173675.1. NCBI lineage: Eukaryota > Viridiplantae > Streptophyta > Magnoliopsida > Fabales > Fabaceae > Gastrolobium > Gastrolobium villosum. Next base: position 172,906 of record JAVKPL010001981.1, on the reverse strand, counting down.
TGGATATTTTTAGACATAGTACTCTTTTAATTAGTATATGATAGGGACTTTTGTATACGTATGTCCCTATTGATTAGTATATGTGTTGGACATTTATATATATAAGTATATTTTGATTAGTATATGACAGGGATCTTTAACATATCATAATTATATTAAAATCATATAATTATGATATGTTACTTTCATATATTTGTTTATCAGGTGTGAAACATAAATTGATATTAATTTTGTAGAGATAAAAATATTCAAAGAATTTATGTCGAAGATTTTCGACGGAATTTGTTTTCCGTCGAAAATTATTAAAAGATTTTTCGACGGAATTTGATTCATTTTCCGTCGAAAAATTTCGACAGAATTTATTTTCTGTCGAAAAATATTAAAAGATTTTTCGACGGAATTTCATTCATTTTCCGTCGAAAAATTTCGACGAAATTTATTTTCCGTCGAAAAATATTAAAAGATTTTTCGAGGGAATTTCATTCATTTTCCGTCGAAAAATTTCGTCAGAATTTATTTTCCGTCGAAAAATATTAAAAGATTTTTCGACGGAATATTAAAAGATTTTTCGACGGAATTTCATTCATTTTCTGTCGAAAAATTTCGACGGAATTTATTTTCCGTCGAAAAATATTAAAAGATTTTTCGACGGAATTTCATTCATTTTCCGTCGAAAAATTTCGACAGAATTTATTTTCCGTCGAAAAATATTAAAAGATTTTTCGACGGAATTACATTCATTTTCCGTCGAAAATTTTCGACAGAATTTATTTTCCGTCGAAAATTAATACAAGATTTTTCGACGGAATGTCATTCATTTTCCGTCGAAAAATTTCGACAGACTTATTTTTCCGTCGAAATTTTTCACGGAAATTATTCCGTCAAAAAAAAAACGACGGAAATAATTTCCGTCAAAAAAAATCGACGGAAATAATTTCCGTCGAATTTTTTCGACGGCTTCTTTTCCGTCGAAAATGTCATTTTCGACGGAATTTTTCCGTCGAAAGAAAAGCATTTTCTAGTAGTGGAAGTCTATGATTCTTAGAATAGAATGAAAATTTTGGATAAACCACATATATCCTCCACGGAAGTAGAAATGAAATTCTAATTATATAAGAACTTGAACCCAAAATTTTATTTAAGGGGAATCATCACATGCAACACCCTTTGATTAATAAGGACCAATATATGATATTAAGTATCGAGGCCATTCCATAACATGATCGATAGTTATTGATATTTTTTTTTTTTAAATGAGAACTTTTCATCTAAATCAATATTACAAAAATAAAAAGTGTGTTTATTACAAATACATACATCACACAAATAATATAAGAATTAAACCAGTAAATTATTTATAAGTATTTTTTTTAACCCACCGAAAGACATTTATATTAGTCATCATTTTATAGTTATTCCAAAGTAATCATTCAATGTGAAAAAAGGGTATAAATTAAGAAACGTACGTATATATGATAGGTTGATATTTGAAAGGTCATAGAGAGATAAACAAACTCCAAGGGCTACTTTGAATGTTGTTCAGAGCTATACTATGAATTAAGAACCAAAAAACACTGCATCAAACAGTGTTTGACGCTTGGATGTTGCTAGGATATGTAATAAATTAACCAAAAACCCTGCATCGACTATCAGACTCTTTGACTTGGTGTCCGATTCACTTGTAACTTTTACGTTAGAGTCAAAAGATTTTTTTATATATATATATATATATATATATATATAGGGTTTTATAATTCTCATTCAACAATGAGAATTACAATTTTCTTATATACCCTTCGATTTTCGTGCTGACATGGGTCCTACATATAATTTTTTCTAACACATGGGTCCCACATATTTTTTATCTTTACAATATGAAATTTCAATTCTCCTTTAACATGAGAATTATAAAACCCATATATATATAAGGTATTATAAGGTATGATTCTTTGACACCGGTATCAAATTTTGACACCTCATTTGAGAGCTCTTAAATAAAAAAAAGATCAACGACTCTGATTTGTAAACATGTGACACCATTGATTTTTTAAATCTAATGGCTCTCAGATGAGGTGTCTAAGAGCCGTTAGATAAAAAAAGATCAACGTATCACATGCTTACAAATCAAAGTGGTTAATATTTTTTGATCTAACGATTCTCAAATGAGATATCAAACTTAAAATTTGACACTGATATTAAATGATCATGCCTTATATATATATATATATATATATATATATATATATATGTATATATATATATATATATAATAATAGTGGGTTCCTATGCTGCTAGTGATGAGTACCTTTTCCTGGTACAAGCACCCACTATTATTTATATATATATATATGGAAATAATTATCTCATGTTGCATGATATAATTATCTCATGCAACAGAGATAAAGTAGTGGGATCCATTATTTTTTCTTTCTTTTTTTGAAAAAAACGGTGGACCTCACTATCTTATCTCTATTGCATGTAACATGAGATTAATAGATGTCAAATATATTAATTAAAATGGAACTTTTCGTACAGTGACACATCACATGGTATACTATGTATAAGACACTACGTGAATTGATGCCAGCTTTCATATGATAAAATCTCTTGGTTGAGCACTTCATAACAAGTGTGTTGATCCATGTAATTAAATAGTAAATTAATTATCATTATAATTAGGAGTAAGAGTTTAAATCCGAATTAAAAAAAATGAATGGAATTCAACTGCCATTAAAAGAAAAAATAGTATCCTTGTTATAAAAAAAAAATAGTATCCTGATTTTTTATTTTTTGTTTTATTTATAAACGTATCCTGATTCTTTTATTATCCCCTCGCTATTCAAATTCTAAAGAATAGTTAATTAACAAGTCGTTGTATACAAAAAAAAAAAAAAAAAAAAAAAACAAGTCGTTTCTCTACATATTAATCAAATAGTATGGTTTTTCCCTATGGTTTTTCCCTATAATAATTAAAATATTAAAAATTTCTATATTCAATAGTATTAGCAATTATTTATGAAAGTATCAGAATTGATCATGTTTAACCAAATGGTGGTAGCTCAGTTGGCGCATGGGAGCTAAGCAGTGGGGATGAGAGTATGTGCACGAATCTCCCCAGTACCACCTTGGGGAGGTATTTAAAGCCTTAATTCTGGACCCGCTCCGAATCTAATTAGTTGTAAAGCAATGAACCGATGGCCGATGGGAATGTTTCAAGAAAAAAGAAAAAATTGATCATGTTTACGAGCCTGGGACAACTATACTGTCACGATCACGATCACGCGGTAACCCACAATTTTTATTCTTTCCTTATTGTTTTTTTTTTCTCATTTCATATAAATATTAATTAGTATCTAATAACAAAGATTATAAATAATTCCGTTATTATTACTTTATAAATTGATATTAAATTCATTCGGTAAATAATAATTAATATCATTAATAATTTTATTTTTATGATGTAATTTTTAAAATTTCTATAAAATTGAAGTTACCAAATTTATTATCGATGACAATAATTAGTAATCCATTTATGTTTTTAAATTTGAAATAATATCAAAGGATTGCATGAAATAAATATTTTTTTGATGAATTGAATACAAATAATAGTTGTCTTATATACTATCTTAATTATTAAATATTAAGCTAATTAATTTTTAAATGAAACAAGAAAATAGAAACGATAAAAGGAGTGAAATTTGAACAAGACGGTGATGATAAAGCCACGTGAACAAGAGGCCTAGCATGTCTCTGACACAAAACATATTTATTCATATTTTTTGTGCATATTCATTTCGTAAGGGAATAATATTGCAGAACTCTTACATAAAAAATATGATAATTACATTAATTTCGAACAGCCAGCTGAATTCTTGGAATATATATATTTACGTCACGAGATTTTTTTTTTATTTTGTATTTTTAACACCTTGGGAAGTATTCAAGTATGATTTATAAAGAAGTATTACATCGGTTAGACATATACCAAGTGATAATCATATAAAGCGCAAAAAACCCATAAACCTATAGTCTTAAGGTTTTGGGTTGAGATGTGGTGTCAGTCCACTTATTGTTGTTTATTGCTTGGCCTATTGGTGGATGTAACATTTGCAAAGGATTTTGGGCTCCCCATATTATTCTTAACAGTGGTATCAAAACAAAAGGTTAGGTTAGGCTGGGTATTTAAAGATGGAGTTGTTGGCTTCCGCATAAGACTAGTGTGACTCTAATACTTAAAGAAAAAAAGACTTCCATAGAAGTTTCCCTTAAGGGGAGCATGGTTATAAAGAAGTATCACATCGGCTAGACATAGACCAAGTGATGACCATCTAAAGTGCAAAAGACCCATAAACCTATACTATAGCCTTAAGGTTTTGGGTTGAGATGTGGTATCGGCTCACTTATTTTGGTTTATCGCTTGGCCCATTGGTGGATGTCATCTTTGCAAAGGGTTTTGGGCTCCCTCATACCATTCTTAACAAATTCATTATTCAATTTACAAATTTAGGAGGGTGTTATGATAAAGATTTTAAAAATTATTTCAAGATAAAAAATCTTATAAATTGTGGAGATATATAGTCTCACATTGGTTGTATGGGCAACTAATGTGGCCTTTATAATGCCTTGGGCACTCCCACCTTTTGAACTAGTTTTTAGGGTGGTGTATCCCAAGGTTCTTTTATAGACAGGAACATTGTAATTATCCACCAAAAATAACAACAATTATAAATTACTTCCCTCCTCTGATACACCACACCAAAAGCTAGCTCAAAGGGTGGGAGTGCCCAAGGCCTTATAAAGGCCGCATTAGTTGTCCATACAACCAATGTGAGACTATATATCTCAACACGCCCCTCACACGAGAGCCCACTGGGCTTGAAGGGTGGACAACATATAAGCCCACCTACATGTGGAAATTCCACTACAAAGAAAGTGGGAGGCGATGAGATTTTGAACGCTCTGATACCATGTCAAAAGAAACTTGAGATACACCACTCAAAAGCTAGCTCAAAGAGTAGGAATGCCCAAGGCCTTATAAAGGCCACATTAATTGCCCATACAACCAATGTGAGACTATATCTCAACACTGTCTTTTTTCTGTTTGGACACGGATAATTCACAGGTTGTCAAGGCTGATGACATTATTGGTCCTGAATTAGAAAAGTTGGTGGCTTCCCTTCCAGAACGAAGGTGTTCTTCTTCTAGAAAATGTGAGGTTTTACACGGAGGAAGAACATATTGATCCTGAGCTTGCAAAATGTGATATTTTTTCTTAAAAGTGTGCTCACTGATTTAAAATAATTTAAAATAGGAACTAATGTATAAATAAATTTAAAAAATTCTAAAAATGAAATAAAAAAGAATTATATGAAAATCTATTACTAAGGGTATTTTGGTTTATTTAGAGCATATCCCGACGCAATCTGATTCATGCCAAACATAGGATAAGATACAATTATCTTATTGTTGTGCAATTTGTAATCAATTAATTCTTCCACACAAATACGCAAGTGCACATGTCAAGTGATAAAGGGATGTGTGAGTCCAAGTATCATTCCCACGGAGATAAGTGTCAAGTAATGATAATTTAAGTGAAGAAAGTAGGAAAATGATTGATTGTGATGATTAGGTTTGTAGAATAAAAGATGATAAAAATTAAAAAAACAGTAAACTAAAATAATAGGTATTAAGATGATGGATGAGATATAGGTCATGATCAATTTCCTTGATACAGCAATACTGAAACGATGCTTTAACGATGCTATATCAATGTTTAACTAGTAATCGAACACTAATGTATGCTGGGGCTTTTGACCAACCTAACATATATACCCAATAATTAATTCCCACATCTCTATGGCCAAACTAATCACTGAATTGTTCACGTTCAAGCTCAAGGCTATGTGGTGTGAATGATCTCTCTACCCACAACTTAATCAAGTTATAATTAACCTAATTAATCCACACAATTCAACAAGGGTCTGGATTCGGAAACCTCTCTGCCCCAACCTCCTCAATATCATATATGTATCTCTCGACATGCACACATGAATAAGATTAAGCAAACTTGTTGAATAACTAATTAAACATTAACATAAACAAAGTTTAGGCATACATCTCAATATTACCGCATAGGTACTTTATCACCTAACCTATGGAGCAAATTAGCTTATGGTGGAATTAAATAAAACAGAGAAAAGACAGAAAGAATTCATTGGAAAACAGAAAAGAAGATGGAAACAATTGCGGCAGGAAAACGTTGTCACTTCCTTGCTATGGCACTGCTCCAGCACTACTCTTCCTCCTCCAAGAACCTCACTTTCCTTCTCTAAACACGTTCTTCTTGCCTCTGAACTCTCCTTAAACTCGTGTTCCGAACTGTGCTTTAACTCGTGGGGGGCTCCTCTTTATATAGGAGAGTGGTTTGATAGTCGAGCTGTTGGGTTAGGAGTGAAACTCTATGAACCTTGTTGCTGCAGCCTTATCGTATCCCTGGATTCTTGGGCTATTGACACTTTCTTGGATAAGATCTTGATCTTCTTGTAACTCTTGTGTCAATGTTGTTGTTGACCGATTGTGAGCTGAGTTTGTTGTCTTTATTCCTTGGGATTTCGGATTTGTTGGCACTTATTTGGATAAGTTCTTTATCTTCTTGGATTTTCTTGTGCCAATTGCTTTTGACCGAACCAAGGTTGTTATCCTTGTTCTTTGGGATTCTAGGATAAGATTTTAATATTTAAATATCCTTGACTATCTCTTGGGGTGTGTTGTTGATAACTTTTGAAATTCAAAAGTTCGATTGTTCCTTTGTCCATGCTGTCAGGGGGTGTAAATAAGATTTTAATATTTAAATATCATCCTTGACTATCGTGATTGTGGGCCTATAAGGTTGAATATTGCAAATAAAAATAAAATAAAATAAAAAATATCTCATTAATTAAACAATATTTTCAGCATGGGTCCAAATTATAAAAAGTCTATGACAATTTTTTTTAACAAGAATACAGATTATAAAAATTCATGATAACAAAGATTGAATTTTTCTTGGCAAATCACAATCTTCAAGTGAGCCTTTCTTGATTATTCCCACTATATTTTCGCTGCAAGTGTGTTATGTATTTCACTATGTTTACATTATGAATTGCAATATATAAACATTTTCAAATGAGTTGTTAAAGAAGCAATTTATACATTTTGTTTTTTTCTTCAAATCATATTTATTTCATAACCAATCTCCACCACAAATTAATGCTTCGACAGTCTCCTCGACTAAATTAGCACGATAATATTATATAAAAATAATTTTTAGAATATAAATAATATTATAAAAAAATATTTAAAAATTGAAATAGGCCGGCCTACAGGCCAAAAGGCCAGGCTTTTTTAATTTGGCATACGGCCTTGTTTTTAAATAGGCCAGGCTGGCCAGGTAGGCCCCTGTAGGCCGGCCTGGCCCATTTACACCCATAGTCATGCTGTAGCGCTTGCTATATCATAACATCGTCAGCTTCTCTGCTACAGCATTCCTACGTTAACTTTTCCTGCAAAGACAAACACTCAACAAGTCATCTTTTCTTATATAAAATCAAGGGATATTGTCTTATTTTCCATACTTAGTCGTCTCAAAGCACTTAATCATAAATATACATTATTTAGCTCAATTATCATGCAAAGAGGTCAACTTATATGGAATTTATGCAACAATTTCATCATAAAAATACTAAATTAACTCTCACTTGGGAGAGTTATCACTTATCAGATTATTTATCTAGTGCACATCAAACACATGATAGGATATGAGCTTATCATGTCCATATCATATCTCACCCTTATCCAATTCTCTTATCATATTCGTCTTTATCCTATCATGTCCACCAAACGAGCCCTTAGGGCATGTTTGGTGTGATGTATAAGGCATGATAGTATAAGCTTATACTATACGTTATGACATTTTCAGTTGTTTGGTATAACCATCGTATAGTATAAGCTTATACAGCAGGATCCCCTTATACATCAAAATGATGTATAACTTAATCAAGCCTATGAGTGGTGGATTAGGCATGATAAGGGGTTGATGTCTTAATATTGTTTACAAGTACAATTCCCAAGAACTAATATATCATTTCAATATTTATATATTAAAATAAATTTTTTTAATATACTAATATTTAAAATATTGAAGGATATTATTTTATACAATACCATACCAAACGCTGGATAGTATTAAAATTTAATCAGGTCTTATCCTATACTATGCACCAAACATGTCCTTAATGTCGTAACTATGTACTATCAGTGGCGGAGCCACATGTACTCTGGGTGTGGCCTCGGGCCAGGCTGAATTTTAACAAATTGAACTTATTATATATAATTAATTATAATTTGGCCCAGATTAAAATTGTAATTTGACCCGGGCTACAATTTGTAATTTGGCTTTATGTATAATTTAAAATATTTTTGGTGAAACGTTTGGGTAAGTTGTATTAGATTATGTGTCTAATTTTCACTTATATAAAATAACTAAATTATTTTTAGTTAAATTAAAAAATATTTAATAAAATTATAACTCTTCTTAGTGCTGCTTGCTCAGATGTTCTATATTTAATATAATTTAAATATATTATGATATGAACTAACTAAAATTAAGAAAAATAAATACACTTATAATTTTTTAGCCGGGCTCAAATTTGAGCCCGGCTCCGCCATTGTGTACTATCAATAATACATAGTTATAAAGGATAGTTGTATATAATCTTATCTACAGTGGCTATAGAAATATTTACGTGTATATATATATATATATATATATATATATATATATATATATATATATATATATATATATATATATATATAAGGTAAGGTGTGTATCATTTTAAAGGATGTAAAGTTGTGTCATTTTGAGAGAGAGAAAAGGATAAATAAAGGAGGAGAGATAGTTAACAAAAAAAAAATAAAAGTGTGGGTCTCACCTCTTTATAAAAGTGAAAGGATATAAGTTGTGTCTTTTAAAAGGATAAACACTTTTCTCATATATAAATTATATTTATAATTTTTTTAATTACAAACTAAACTATATACTTATGTAAGTATACAATACTGTGTTACACTTTTTCGTATATTTTTCACTTCTTTTCCTTTTATTCTGACCGGCTGTGGTTGTTGGAACTTTGGAACGTAGAGTTTAGAGGAGATCCACAAAAAGAGGACGAGTAACGACTAACGAGGTTGGTGTTGGTGTTGGTGTTTGATGGCACGCGCTACACTCTCACACGTGGTGCCACGTAACGCGTTTAATTGCCAATAAACATGAAATTCCTCAATTAACCTTCCGCACGTAGCTTGAACTTTGAAGTCATCGAGTCTTATCATTTTCTCACCAACCCCCTAAACAAACTTGTCCATCTTTCTTTCTTCACTTTCAATTCTTGGGGTTGGTTGTTCAATGCATTACACTTCCACCAAACTCCCCCCTTGGACATTCTTTCAATGATTCCAACCATGTTTCACACAAAGACAATCTCTTCATAATTTCCCATTATTCATTTTTTTCAACTTGATGAGTTTGTGACACTGAATTTAAATCTTTCATTCATGGCTGCTACAAATTCAGCTTCACCCCTGTTGCATTTCTCACCAAGGAGGAGGTTTTCAACCTGTTCCTTGGCACCCCATTTGAGTTTAATCAAATTTAGGAAGACCCAGTTGGGATTTGAGTCTATAATCTCAACAAAAAAATTGGAATGGAAGGACCCCAAAGGAAGAACAGAAGAATGGCAGAACAAGACAATGAGAAAATGGGGAGTGAGGTGCACTGCAGAGGGTATAGATGGAGGGATGCTTATGGGAGGGAGAGCTAGAGAAGATTGTGTTGGTGTTGGCATTAGCATCCCAGAGAGATTGAAGGTGGTGTCTTTGGTTGCTTGTGTTATGTGCCTGTGTAATGCTGACAGGGTTGTCATGTCTGTGGCTATTGTTCCACTAGCTTCCAAGCATGGTTGGTCCAGTTCTTTTCTTGGCATTGTTCAGGTAATCCATATCACTCCAAAACTTTTATGATCACAGATAAAGGCAACTGACACAAAAAGTGAGTACAATTGTAATCAATTACTTGGAAAGAAATATTATTTATTTAAAAGGAACCAAATCATTATATTAATTATTAATTCAGTTCATAGTTATTGGCCATTTTACTTCATAACTGAAAGGTTATGGTTCGAATATTGTAAACCGTCTATTTGTAATTATGCAAGAGTAAGACTGCGTATAAGGATTTCTTCCACCCCATACTCATTAGTCAGGTTTAACGAGGAGTGATTTTTGGTTTTATAGTTCTTGGCCAAAAAAAAAAAATTTAAAAATTGGAAGAATTTGTTCAATAACAATTCTCAAAATGGTTAGTAGTTCCTTAAACATAAATAATTTCATTTGTGTGTCATATACATACAAGTCTCTTTTTAAACCAATTTGTTTTGTGTGCATTTGTTTGTGGTGGAGCCACTGGCTAACTTAAAGCTCATACTTCATGCATTATCAGTCATCTTTCCTGTGGGGTTACATATTCTCTTCAGTGATTGGAGGAGCTTTAGTAGATAGATATGGAGGAAAGAGAGTGATGGCTTGGGGTGTGCTTTTATGGTCTTTGGCAACTCTTCTTACACCTTTGGCAGCCAATCACTCCACGATGAGCTTGTTGGCTATTCGTGCTTTCTTTGGATTAGCTGAAGGAGTGGCTCTTCCATCCATGAGTACTCTCTTATCAAGGTGATGCCTCCAGAATCCTCTTGAACATAAATATTTAGCTATCTCAGTTGCATACATGGGAAACCAATTATTAAAGATTTGAGCATATGAATGGCTCTTGTGTGAGGGGGCGTGTTGAGATATATAGTCCCACATTGATCGTATGAGCAACTAATATGGAGTTTATAAGGACTTGAGCACTCCCACCCCTTGAGCTAGCTTTTGGGGTGGTGTATCCCAAGATTCTTTACGAATCTTGTTTTAGTTGGTCAACAAAATTGGTTTTTGCTTGTTTGCCTAGCCTTTCTTATTGTCAAGCTTTTCCTTTCTTGTTAATATTGAAGAAAGAGCTCAAGGTCTTTGCTTCTCATATTAGCATCTTATTGTTGTGGATGCAAAGCTAGTTCTCTACAATTTCAAAGTTAATATAATCTTCATGTTTGAATAGGTGGTTTCCAATTAATGAAAGGGCAAGTGCAATTGGAATTTCAATGGCGGGGTTTCATCTTGGAAATGTCATAGGCTTGTTGCTAACACCAATTATGTTATCCACCATTGGACTTTTTGGTCCTTTTATCTTATTCTCATCTCTTGGGTTGCTCTGGGTGATGACATGGACATATCGAGTTACAGATGATCCTTTGGAAAGTAATTTCATCAGCAGATCAGAACTAAGATTAATCCAAGCTGGAAAACCTGTTTCTCAGAAAAAAAGTAGCAAATTCCCTCCTCTACGCCTTCTGTTATCAAAATTACCATCATGGGCTATAATATTTGCCAATGCAACTAACAACTGGGTGAGTTCTATTTGCTTTTGAATGAAGATAACAACTTGCTATCATAAATCCAATTTTAGGAATCACTAATCTTGGCCTTGCTTAATTTGCAGGGGTACTTTGTTCTCCTCTCATGGATGCCGGTTTATTTCAAAAGCGTAATTACTTTCTTAACTTGTTCTTAGTATTTAAATCAAAGAACTTTATATATTTACTTCTTATGCTGTTTGAAAAATATGAGGATTACCTACAAAGTAAATAGCTGTTGATTTCTTCATGCTTATTCATTACAACTATGCCATGCTAAAGTAAATAGGTGATACTATTCATTAAAAATTACAGTCAATTCAGGTGGTTGGGAAGCATTTCAGGTTAATGATGGTAGTAATTTTTGAAAGTTAGTCTATTTCTGTTTCTGAGGGTTGAACCTGTGCAAAAATTATTGATATTCAATTTCTCATAATGCTTGAAGCCTTGGAACATTCAATCATGACTAATTTTTTCTCCTTTCTGTAGGTATATAATGTGAACTTGAAGCAGGCAGCTTGGTTCAGTGCAGTTCCATGGGCAACAATGGCAATTTCAGGTTATCTAGCTGGTACTGCATCAGATTTCTTAATCAATGCAGGGTACCCTACAACATTGGTTCGAAAATTCATGCAGGTAACTGTTTCAGCCATATCATGTAGAAAGAAGTATTTATATACTGTTTGCCTGTTTTAGGCATAAGGATTAATTGGAATGCTTGATCAAATGACCATTGAACAAACAAAAATTAACTAGCCAAAAAGGAAGAAACATTTGTAAAGAACCAATTCAACCCAAAAGCTTAAGCTGTTGGGTGAGGCTGGGTGAGGCTCCATTAATGGTTTTATATATCTCAACACGCCCCCTCACACGAGAGCCCACTGGGCTGGAAGGGTGGACAATGCACAGGCTCATCTACCTGTACGAATAAAGAAATTCCACTTGAAAGAAAGTGAGGGTGGCGAGGATCGAACCCGGGACACGAGGCTCTGATACCATGTAAAGAACCAATTTAACCCAAAAGCTTAAGCTGTTGGGTGAGGCTGGGTGAGGCTACATTAATGGTTTTATATATCTCAACAACATTATTTAAGACAGTGAGAACTCTAGATAACTTTTTCGTTTTAAAGCAACTAGAGACCAATATCAAAAGGAATGCATATTAATGGCGGAGACTATTTCCTTATTCATGTTCACTTTAGTTGAAGGCAAGCCTCAAGTAGCGAAAAAACCACTCCTTTGTGACTGAAAGGTCACGAGTTTGAATTTGAGAAACAACTTCTTTGCAAATACGCAAGGATAAGACTGCATACAAAAATTACTCTCACCTTACCCTTCTAGTCGGGATTAAATGGGGAGTGATTCTTTTTTCTTTTTTTCTATGTTGATTTTAGTCATATATGTTAAGTGCAAGTGGTCATGCAAATGCAATAGTAATATGATTCATGCTTGGTAAATTACAGACTATTGGATTCATTGGGCCAGCAGTGACCTTGCTCTGCTTGAATTATGCCAATACACCTACAATTGCTGCTACACTCTTGACTGCAGCTTTGAGCTTGAGTTCTTTCAGCCAAGCTGGTTTTATGCTCAATATACAAGTAAGTTCAACCCACAAAATCTCTACATACCCTAAAACTTAAAAACATTATATTTAAGACATTTTAGATGAACTTACAAATATATTGGTAAGACCTTAACCTCACACCTTTCACATTTTACATGATCAGGACATTGCTCCTCAGTATGCAGGAATTCTACATGGTAAGAAACTAAGCAAATGTTTTATAAGGAATGCCATTTTTTTTTCTGTCCTTTTACTTTTTCATAGTGTTTCTTTCTTTAACAAAACTATTATTACAGGTATCTCAAATTCAGCTGGGACTTTAGCAGCTATCATAAGCACAATTGGAACTGGTTATTTTGTACAATGGCTGGGATCATTTCAAGCATTCTTAACTGTAACAGCATGTCTCTATGTTGCGACAACCATTTTTTGGAATCTTTTTGCCACAGGGGACCAAGTTTTGTGACTTCTTCCCATCAAAAGCACGAGAAAATGTGAATTTCAAAATTTTAGTTATCTTCTACAAGAAATTGAAGAATAGCATTTTTTTTTTACCCCTTTTTCTTACCAAAAGGAAAAAAAATATAATATTTTCAGCCTCTATCAACCCTTTGGCCCTGCCACTAAGGGAAAAAAAAGTGAGAAGATTGTATGAAAAAAAAAAATAATTACTTCTACAAATATGTGAACTATGTCCATATAATCTTTAGACCATTCGGAAAATTTTATAGTAGAATTATGTTGTTCCTCAGTAAGTTACATGAAAGTATGTGAGGAATGTCTAGGTGTTTGTATAAGTATCGTTGCCTAAACTTTATATGATATAATTAAGGGTTTCTATTTTCATATGTAGTATGAGGAAATTTTTTCATGCTATAGATACATCTTATGTGGGTCCATATTTATTAAAAAAATAAAAAACAAAAGGAAATGTTACACAAAAATAGCTGTAAAAAAAATCTATATATAATAATGTAGATTTTTATAAAAAAAATAAGAAAAAGTAAAATATAAATAATAGTTCGAAGGGTAGGCGAAGACTATACCATAAGAAAATGTTTTTCCTATAATTAACTACACATAAGTTTCCTAAATTCATGAAATGTATCTACTGCCATATTTGTTATATTATGGACCAAATTGCTTAAAATGGGGCAGTGTTTTATTGATTTAAACTTACTATTAGATATTATTAATAAATAATGTTAAATATTTTTTTTGTTGAAAAAATACATATTAATTGTTAACTTTTTTATGTATGTTATAATAAAAATATTTTTAAGATATATAATTTTAATTTTAATCTTATAAAATTAAGTTAGCCTTTCAGCACAAAATTTAGAGAGGCATAAGTTAAAAAACATTATGAAGAAGATATAATTTATCTACATATTGATAGTAAGCTTTGAAAGTTATCTCCTTAGCATACTGCATATGGATGTGGCCTTCATTTATTTTTCGAATGTTTTCCACTAAATGAGCAAAAGTGTTTGTTTATATGAGCTCAAAATTATGGACAATTTAGTCTCATGTTATATGTATTAGGATCCACTGTAGGTTGTTGAAAAACAAAATAAATTTTACCCACTACGCAATTTTTTTCTTTGCACAATACAATGTAGGATTGTGGTTCTTTTTTCTTTTTGGTGAATAGGATTGTGGTTACAATGTCGAAGTTGTTTTCTATCAATATATGATAAACATAGGGATAAATAAATCTGATGCAGTAGGAATAGTCCTCCTCTCATGTTAGTGAGAGCTCGATTCCCGTATTAATATTTTCTTTCATTTTCCTTTTTTATTTAAACTAATGAGTCCACTTGGTTATATGTGTAGGAGAAAAGCTCCTTTCATATTACATGAGAAAAGGCAACCCATATTATGCACACCTTACAATGCTATCTCCTTATGAAGTATTAAAGTTAATTGAAAACTTTGAGAATGCATTATCTTCTAGTTTTGTGCTAAGCTTCTACCTTTTATGTAAGAATATTACAACTTCCTTGATAAAAGTAGTTAACTATTAGAAAAATGTATGGATCTAGCGGTGGTGTAAAATTATCCTTCAAGATAATGGACTTGTGACTTTTTCTTTTGTTTTCTCCTAGTTATATAATTTTTGTTTCTATCTCGGACAATGTTAGTGATGAAATATAAGAAGCTTTTGGTAAGTTCTTGTAAATTTGGGGACCAAATTTTTCTTTAAGAGAAGAGAATGTAACAACTCCTAAATTTTAAATATACATTTTAGGATTTAAATAAATAAATTTACTAATTTATTTAATTAAATTAACATAAAGTTCTCATATAATTTTTCAGTAAATAATTAAAAAATTACATAAGACCTAAGATTTAGGAAAACAAAATTTAATCTGAAAAATAAAGTAAATTTAATTAAATTGGAAAAGAAAGTGAGACAAGATAATGAATTGTTAATTAAATTATTTTAATTTTTCTATGGAATAGATATAAAATAATTTCAATGTTATTTATTTGAATTTCTTTGCTTAAATAAATTGCTTTTTTATTTAAGTAATTTTTTATTTTATTTAGGGGATAAAAAATATAAATATATTATAGATTTGTACAGTATTTACAGTTTTATGATTTGAAAATTTGCAATGATAAAAATATTATTGATTGAAGGTTTATTTTTATATGTAATGGTTTATGCTAATGAATTGTTTGGGAGGAAATGTTTGGTCAGAGCATGGAAACGATAATAATTTTAATAAGGGTTTTATAATTATCATTTAACATGAGAATTTGAATTTTTCTACACACCCTTCGATTTTCGTGCCAACGTGGGTCTTACACATAATTTTTTCTATCTTACGGATCTCACGTGTTTTTTATTTCTACAAGAGAATTCAATTATCATGTTGAATGAAAAATATAAAACCCTTTTAATAATCATATAATATTCCAAATCAATGCATTATTTACTAAAATTGGAAAAAAGTAACTTACTACTAATGACTCGCATTGACTCTCTTTCAAATAGTCAAGTTTGTATAATTGTACTGAATCAGCATTTTTCTCTAGGCCCCAGACTTTCATTCTTGGAAAGATGGGGAATGATCTTTAAACTTGTTGTGTAATTAAGTGTAACTATATATAGCTATTTTGAAGGGTAAAAGTTTATTAATTTTTTTTTGTGATATTTCAATCGGTTCATTCCTTCACAATTAATCCGATTCGGGGCGGGTTCAGGATTAAGACTTTAAACCCCTCCCAAATGTGATACTGGGGAGATTCGAACACATACTCTCACCTCCACCTGCTTAGCTTCCATGCGCCAACTGAGCTACCACCATTTGGTAGTTTATTAACTCTTTAGTGCCTATGTTATGCTATAGTTTAGTTGAACATTAGTATATAGGTCTTAATTTGTTTCACCTATGTGGGGCTTGAGTTTTTGGCCGGATGGGGTTATCTTGATTTGCAGGGCACATATTCTATGTTTAAGAAAGTCCATATTTTAGAAGAGATTCTTAAATAAAAAACTTTGTTAGGCTTTTCTTTGAAACATAAAACTTATATAATATGATTTATGTTACTATTTAAATGTTGAGGTTTGATTAATCGGAGACATGCCAAACTAAGTTGATTAGTATGTGTGCTGATTACGATCTGGGTTGGCTCGTGAGACATTATATTTAATTCAGTTAATATATAATATTTTATTTAAGGGTTTAGGATGTGTCTTTTTTTTTCTATACATAAAGAAAAGTTAAAAAGTAGAAAAAAAAGAATTAACCACATCCCTAATCTGAGGAGTGAGTGCATAGCAATGTTGTCAAAAATTAGTGTAAAAAACGTAAAAACTTATGTTTTTACTATAGTGGTGCGTGTTAAAATGCAAGTAAAAATTGTCCTTGACAAAAACTGGTAGAAACAATGTGTAAAAACGTAAAAATGGTAAAAATTTACGTTTTTACCGTTTTTACTTAAAACGGATTTTTTTTATAAAAGATTTACAAAAAAACGAAATTAAAAAAAAACCTAATTTTCATTTTTCCCTACACAATATCTTGATATCTTTTTGTTTTGATATATGTCTTTTATAATAATGTCTTATAAAGCTGCAATTCTATTATAAGTTATGCTATTAGAATCGTTTTGTGTTTTTGGATCATTGTGTGCATTGAAAGAAGTGAAATTATATCTTTATAAGTGATGATCCAAAATCTGCGGAGTGTATGAAGCAGTTAGAGCAGATTGGTTATCCATTACTTGTTAGTTATCACTGTTTATAATTTTGATACTTGGTTATCAGTTTTTTTTTTCTTTTTAGATAAATAAGTTGCTCAACACACATGTTCATTATGTGATATTTTTTTTACACGCATATATATAATTTTTTATCTTGATCTTAAATAGTAGAAAGTATAAACTTTACGTTTCGTGTCATTTCTACGTTTTACGTTTCTACCACCCCTTTCCGTTTCTACGTAGAAACTCGAGTTTGACAATATTGGTGCATAGTCCGCAAGTAAAAGTAAGAGTAATTCAGGAGGAGGTTATGAGAAAACAGAATCATTATCTATATTCGGGTGGTCTAGGATGAGGTTAGCCAGATAACAGGTACAATAATTGGCCTTTCTCAGTGTATGAATAAAGTGGACTTGCCGGTTATGATTGATCAGTGCTTGAATCCAAAAAGATTACTCGAATCCTCAACGTGTGTCTTGTTAAAGGATATAAGCTTATGTCCTTTCTCCCCTTATAATTATGTACTTCGGGAAATACATAGTTATAATATAAAGTTTTTCTTCTTTCTCTCCACGTTTGTTAAAAAAAATTGAAAAGAAAAAAAAATTTAATATTATAAAAGAATAAATAATTTTCCTATATTTAAATATAAGTATTTATTAATGAGCAAAAGCTCAAATAGTATGTCCAATTGTCGATCATGTCAAAGTTCATACATGAGAATATACTATGCTTAAGAATTCGTATACATTCATATATTCAATTATTAACCAATAAATTACTTACAAGTATTTAAAAGAAGATACATTGTGCCAGTTTGTTTTTGAAAAATATTCATTTTTTTTTTCAAAAGTTTTAAGAAATAATTTACAAAAACATAGGTACTACACCACCGAGATGTTGCTCTTTTCAGTTTTCACTGAGAATTTAGGGTTTACGGATTAATTTGAAACATTGGTATTGCTCTTATCACGTCACACTCGTCCACGAGTCAAAGTCACATGTTATGTGGCACTTAACAAACAAGTTAAAAGGTGCCTAACCAATACCATGGCCTAACGTACATGACAGATGCAAAGGTTGAGAACTTTGTAAATTAAAAAAGGAAAAAAAAAAAAATTAAGGATAAACTGTGTGTCATTTTAAAGGACGTAAGATTGTGTCATTTTAAGAGAGAGAAAAAGAGCAAAAAAAGAGTTAACAAAAAAAATAAAGATCTTTATAACATTACACAAGATATAATTTTTCTTTACAACAAACATTTTTCCCAAAAATTAACGTGACAATAATTGCTTTTTTATGGTTCTTGTTTTTGTTTTTTTCCATGCAAATTGTTCAAAACAAAACAAAAACAAAAACAAACATAAAAAAGAGGGTGAAATGGTAAACTAAACGATGGGGACAACGCTTGACCTTGAAGTCTCAAGCAGATCAGTACAAGTACAACAAAACCAACCCATCCACAAAAATCACAAACACATCCATGGAATTCAACACAACACATCTCTAACTCCTTCCTTGTATGGTCGCTACGATTCACACCCCATCAAAATCCCAACTTTGCTTCAAAAATCACAGTTTCAGGAACACCCTCTTCGAATTTTGATCTTAATCCCTTCAAATTCACACCCTACAGAAACTTTCAGCTTTTCTCGCAATTGGGTTTTCTAAAAATCTAATTTTTTTTGCTTCTGCGTTTCTGAAAGCCATGAATTTCAGGAGCATGGAAGATTTCTGGGCTTTTTATATGACCCAGCATTCAAAACCATCCACTAGGCGTTGGCACTTTGTGGGCACGCTTTTCAGTATTTTCTTCTTGCTTTGTTCAGTTTTCTTCAGTTGGTGGTTTTTGTTCTTTGTGCCTTTTTCTGGGTATGGATGTGCCTGGTACAGTCATTTCTTTGTTGAAGGGAATGCTCCAGCGACTTTTGGGCACCCCTTATGGTCACTCTTGTGTAATTACAAGATGTTTGGGTTGATGCTTACTGGGCAAATGGATAGAGAGATCAAGAGGCTTGGGAAAAGACCTGTGTTGCAAGTGTTCTGATTTCCATGTTATCTTGGTCCCTGTTGTTTGAGGTGAGTTTGCATCTGAACTTTTCTGTGTGCATGTGTGTGTGTGTGTGTGTGTTTTAAATAATTTTTTGTTTCAATTACTTTTTCTTTTTTTCTTTATAGAGTGGGTAGAGCAATGTTTTTGTCATCAACTTGATTGGTTATGAATGGTTTTGCTGAAATATATTGATGACTGAATGAACCCAATGTGTTTTTGAGTGTGTTACTGTTGGATTGAATGACTTTTCTAAAAATAAAAGCATCATTGCTGATGCTAAATGAAGCCATGATTTCAAGAGAATTAGATTAGTATAATTTGGTTTAACTTATGCTATATGCTCAGATACATAGATGTTGAAATTGTGTTGATAACTCCTGCAATACATGAAAATCAAAGGCAATAACATTTTCCTAAGTAGACAATGCACTGCAAAAACATAGAACAGAAGCAGTATTAATAGAAGAATCTTCTCTTTGAGCTAATTTCGTTGGATAGTGGCGACCATCTGTTATGGTTCTTAATTCTTTAGAGATTGAGGCTTGCAGAATTTACAAGAATTGGAAATGGAAGGAAAGTATTTGTTTATTGATGAACAAAGATGAAAGAACATTCAAGAGACATTTCTCTTGCCAAGGGGCACTCCCCTTTTCACTGAGCAGTCTTAGCCAATATTCAAAAGAAAATCCAATTCCCCCAATATAGAGGACAACTCCTCCTTTTATACAAACAAAACCTTCCTCCTAAGTAACCATTCCCCTCCTAACTAACTTTCTAATGACTAAGTATATTTACTAAGTAATATTCTTTCCCTCCTAATAGAAGTTATATCACCATCATAACCTTGAAAAGATTGCACAAGAACATTGTGAGAGGATATTACTTATCTTTGCTTCTACATTTCAAATGGTATTATCCTATGAAGTTTCCTTTTTCTTCCTTTTTATTTCATCTTGTTGAGATATATAAAACCATTAATGTAGCCTCACCCAATAGCTTAAGTTTTTGGGTTGAATTGGTTCTTTACATGGTATCAGTGCCTCGTGTCCTAGGTTCGATCCTCGCCGCCCCCACTTTCTTTCAAGTGGAATTTCTTTGTTCGCACAGGTAGGTGGGCCTGTGCATTGTCCACCCTTCAAGCCCAGTGGGCTCTCGTGTGAGGGTGTTGAGATATATAAAACCATTAATGTAGCCTCACCCAATAGCTTAAGTTTTTGGGTTGAATTGGTTCTTTACACATCTTAAACTCTATTTGTTTGGCTGACCCTAGAGATTCAGAAAGGGTAGTTGTTTTATGGGTTAGGATTGTTTTATGGCCTCTCTTTGGTTTTCTTCCCATGGTTTTCTTGTACAGAATTTCCCTTACTGGTATGCAGAGAGATTGAAGAGCTATTTTGCATTGATGACCTTTATTTGTTTATTATTGTATTTGTGCATGAGAATCTTATCCTCCATTTCTTCTTTATAATCTTTCTTCTTTAATAAAATGTTTTTCTAAAAAGAAATCATCTATAAACTAGAACTGTTGGATCTTTTGCTGAAATATGACAGTACATGTGATGTTCTTCACTGTCATTGTTCATTCAATGAATCTTTCAGATTGGTTAAGTGCAATCAATTGTTCAGTTTCACCATTGATTGAGATCTGCTTGTGTCATTTATGTTTATAGGTATTTACCAACAAATTTATTGTGCTTGTTGTTAGCATATTTTTATTGCATTTGTCAGTATGCTACGACAAGAGATACCCAAGAAAAAGGGATTTAGATATCTAGGACCAATCTTGCAAAAGGGGGAGAGATTCATGAGGGTATAAGCCATAGAATTAAAGCGGGTTGAATGAAATGACACAATTATGATTGTAAAATCCTTATGAGGCTAAAAGAAATTTTTTATAGAACAACGGTAAAGATTGCAATGCTATATGGAGCTGAATATTGGCCAACAATAATATATATATATATATATATATATATATATATATATATATATATATTAGTGTAACACCCACTCTTGTATGCATCCAAGAGGGTTGTTTGCTAGATCGTATTAGAGTTACAGCGGTATGGAACCCATTCTTTATAAAACTTTGTCAATTTATAGTTAATTTGAAACAATAAAAATCCAGAATTGATTCTTATAAAACCCATTAACAAAATGAAATCATTATCAATCATAGGAAATTTCAATATTAAAACACTTTGCTGAATTTTCTATACTTTTCAGAAAAACCTTGCTGTCTTATAAAATCCGTATAAAATCGAATTCAGATGCGATAAAAAATATTCCAAGCTTCTGAAAAACTAGACATCCGGGACGTCGCATACATATAAATTATGCGCGATTCGGAGGTGAATAGCCCCACGGAACAGAACGCTCAAGATGCTTGCGTATTCTGTCCGTTTTCAGGAAAACCAGTTGTAAAGCGAAGCTTATTAAAATTCGTACAGGTTTCGGATAAAAATAAAACCTGCACAGTTTGAAAGTAAATTCTCGGGGCTTCGCGTGTATATAAAATAATAGAAAATCGGAGTTCGTTTGCCCTTTGAACCATGACCCGTAATGTACCTGTAAACTGATAAGATTCGGTACTTAATGAAACGTTCAAAAATCCTTTTCACAAAACATTTCCCAAAACAGTCACTGCTCATAAAAAGAATCAAAACAAAATAGAAGATGATAAAGTCTACAGTCATCCAGTATTACCAAAATATTAAGCATTACAGTCATCCAATCAATTAAACAGTATCAGTGAAAGTCCATGTATCAGCAAGCAACAGCAAAACATCACTCCTTCAATTGCTTTTTCGTCCTCCTACCATTTAGGAAAATAGCAGCCCCAAAGGGGTGAGAATAATCCCAGTAGTGTGGCAACAAAACCAATAATATAACAGTATTAACTAGGCACAAAATCATAAACAGTCACTTCAACATATCCTTGTTCCTTTTCCTTTTTCCTTTTCATCATATTCATATATATATGTACATATGTACATATGTACATATGTACATATGTACATATGTACATATATATATGAGCATAAAATGTGAGTAGGGGAAATGTGGATGTTAAGGTAAATGTTTGGTCATACAAGTATGGATAAGATAAGAAATAAAGATATTTAATGAAAAGTTGGACTAGTATTGGTGAAAGAAAAAATAAGAGAACGTAGATTGAGATGGTTTGGACATGTTCTTTGAAGACCTTATATACTCAGGTAAGAAAAGAAGTTTGTTACCGAGAACATGATATAAAGAATGAAAGAGGTTGGTCGGAACTTATCTAGGAGAAAATAGTGAAATAAGACTTAATGAAATGGAAAATAAATTGACCTGCAATTTTACTTAAGATGGAGTGGAGCAAAGCTATTTGCATTGTGTAGGGGTAAAATTTGTGCTATTAACTTTTTCTTTTTCTTCTTCTCCTCTCTCTATCTATTTTTCTCTCAATAATTAATTACTTTTGATTTTTAAATTTTCTGTTTTAATTTATTTATTTTTCCGTAATATGTTCTTGTTTTTTTATGGGTTCATCGACCACCAACCCCAACTTGTTTGGTATGAAGGTTGTTGAGATCTATAGTCCCACATTGGTTGTATGTGCAACTAATGTGGCCTTTATAAGGCCTTGGGCACTCCCACCCTTAGAGCTAGCTTTTGGGGTGGTGTATCCCAAGGTTTTTTACATGGTATCAGAGCCTTACCGTCCCCCACTTTTTCTTGTGGACTCTCTTAGCACAGGTAGGTTGGGCCTGTTGCATTATCCACTCTTTAAGCCCAATGGGCTCTCGTGTGAGGGGGCGTGTTGAGATCTATAGTCCCACATTGGTTGTATGTGCAACTAATGTGGCCTTTATAAGGCCTTGGGCACTCCCACCCTTTGAGCTAGCTTTTGGGGTGGTGTATCCCGAGGTTCTTTACAAAGGTGATGTTAATGTTGATATTTGGTTGCAAATATTTCATTTCATTCTTTGACCAAATTTTTTTTGCACTTTTTCTTCTGTTTCCAACTTTGTGTAGGAAAACTCACTTTTTTGAAGTTAGATGTTTTCTACTAGAATTATGAGCTTTAGAAGGCTCTAATTCAGTATGTTTAGAATCCTATTCAGAGGCTTATAGGAAGTTGTAGAGGTTTCAATCCATTTTGTTCTTATGTGGATAGTATGTGTGCAGGTTTGTGAATATATGATTTTGAAATTTGAAGTGTTTCAGACCAACACCGATACTGGAAATATTGAAGTGCAGAGATGCATTCATTCAAAGTCGCCAGTGAGGATGATGGTGTTTTGTGGAGATGGCTGTGTGATGTTCAAAAATAAATAATATGATATGAAGTGTACATGACACCATTGAGTTGGACTTCACTAATCTGGGATGCCATGTTTAGTTCTGTGATGTCTTGGTCTACATGTATATTGAAAGTTGAAACATTTGTTGCTACTTGCTACCAATTATTACGTCTCGGTTCAATAAAAACTACAATTTCCAGCAAACTTTGCTTACGGATGTATTTTGCAAACTTGTTTATTGCGACTTCATGGGCAATAGATAAATAAGCAAGCAGTCTAAAAACTATGTGAAATTTGAACTTGAATATTTTAAGATTTAATGTTTCTCAAATGAGACAGGATCCTTTGACACCGGTGTCAAATTTCTCATATGAGAGCCATTAGATCAAAAAAGATCAACGGTTCTGATTTGTAAACATGTGACACCGTTGATATTTTTTGATCTAACGGCTCTCATGAGGTGTCAAGATTGAAATTTGACACCGGTGTCAAAGAATCCTACCTCTTCTCAAATTATCTCCTATGGTTCATGTGGGGTCATATTATACAAGGAGAAAAAAAATGAATAATACACCAAATATTATATGAGATAAAATTATCTCGTATAGCATAAGAAGTGTTATTATACCCTATATTTTATTAAAAAGTCTCCTAAACATTTAATATTTTGAGTTTTTGGTAAATAAGTAAGGGAATGCTTAAATTTCCACCCAAAAGCTCTTACCTTCCTCATATGAGCAAGGTATATGAGTAACGCAGATACCATCATGATTCACGAGTTTACTAACTTGCGATATTGTTTCTTCCTTGATTAGGCAATCTCCAAGCCTAAAAATATGGTACAAATCAAGGGAAAAATTATTCTCATGTTATATGAGATAAGTTTTTTCTGTTACACATACCTTTTTCTATTCTTTTCTTTTTATTTTTTCAGGTAGTGGAGCCCACAAGTTTGTTTACATGACATGAGATAATTTATTTTCTCTAATATGAGATTAATAAAACACATAAATCAACTATGTAACAACAATGAAAAATCGTTTCAATGATCAAATTTCAAATATATAGTTGACATTAATAGTTGTGACAATTAGATCAAGATGATCCCACCATCAACATTTTCTGCCAAGACAAGGGTATATCAGTGGAGAAGAAAAAAAAATTGAATTAAAAACATTTTCTGTGGATATCCATTTTCGTGGTGATGGATAAGATCCCCCAAAAAAGTAAAAAGAACTAAGTTTACATTAGACAGCAAACAAGTGTATGATGCTAAAGTTAAAAAATCTCTTTACTAAGTTTCATAAATGTCAACAACATCAGCACATGCTGTAGGCTCATCAATGAGGTACAAATAACCATGAAATGATGCGGTAATAATAGTTAACCCCTTCTTTTTATCCCCAGGTTTTAGATGAATAAACCAGAAGAATTTGATTCATAAGCTCTTCCGTGAGTTTGTTATGGATACAGCCCAACAGATTGATCCATCCTTGTCATCAAGAATCTGAATCTTCCAAGATAGTGTTGGCTCCACAAGCATAGTATGGCTGTCCCTATTAACATCACCAATGGTTGGACCTATAGGAACATGATATCAGGTGTGATATTATCAATCAAGTGTTTCTCTCTGTGTGTCTCTAATGCAATCAGAGTGAGATGGAGAATAGTGTTCAATTCAGTGAGAAAAGTATGCAATCAGAACCACTCCCCAATAGCCCTCAAAATCAATGGGGTCATTTTCCCTACTTCCTGGTTTCTGTCATGCAGATCCGGGGGGAAGCCCGTGGTGGGGGCCACTACCAATGAGCCAAGTTACTCCAAGTACACTAAGCGGATCCGACACCACATCTCAACTCAAAACCTTAAGGCATTGAGACTCATCACACTTAGTCCATTACCAACCAATGTGGGACTCATCACACTTGAATATCTCAACAATCTCCCCTCAAGCGTGAAACCCA
This sequence comes from Gastrolobium villosum, assembly GCA_032173675.1. Taxonomy (NCBI): domain Eukaryota; kingdom Viridiplantae; phylum Streptophyta; class Magnoliopsida; order Fabales; family Fabaceae; genus Gastrolobium; species Gastrolobium villosum. The sequence continues at coordinate 147,272 of JAVKPL010001981.1, read as the reverse complement.
ACATTGATATGCTCCCCGACTCTGATACCACTGTCAGGCGGGTCCAGGGGGAAGCCCGTGGCGGGGGGCACCACCAATGAGCCAAGTTACTCCAAGTACACCAAGCGGATCAGGCAGGTCCAGGGGGAAGCCTGTGGCGGGGGACCACCACTAATGAGCCAAATTACTCCAAATACACCAAGCGGATCCGACACCACATCTCAATCCAAAACCTTAAGGCATTGGGTTCATGGGTCCTTCCACTTATATACTCTTCACTTAGCCCATTACCAACCAATGTGAGACTCATCACACTTGAATATCTCAACAGTTTCCACTCACTGTTCCTGAATGAGAATGGTGTTCAATTCAATGAGAAAATATAGAGCATGGGATATTAACCGTTCCAAGTTCTTTGATACTTACAATTGAACTAATCCAGAGCTAATATACTTTGACAGTAGTGCATACTACATGAGTCATAATAGAAAACTTCAAAAGGAAATCTAAATTCAAACCAGTAATAGTAAGATTTTTTTAGTGCCAATTTTGACAGTAGTGCATGTTGTCATGTAAGTGAGGTGAGCAGGAACCAAGAAATTAAAACTCTACTTATAACATGCAATAACATGGTCTCTGCATTAGATTATCCAAATCAAAATAAACATACAAGATGAACCAATAAAATGGTCTCTGCCACAAGTTCTAAGAATGCACAACAAACAATGATCTAGAGTCTAGACCAGCCATAAAATAATGTTTCATTTTAGCTAATTTGTCATTTCAATAAAAAATAAGAATGATGTCCAAGAATTCATACTAGCAAGAATATTTCCTCTGTGGCGGAGCCGGCATGACATGTTAGGAAGTGCCAAAAAATTCTACCAGTGCCCAAATAGCTACGGTTCTTTTGCTACGACCAAACGTGGCTAATTTTTTTAAAAATTGAAATATAATTTGTTACGTTTCTAGTATGGCTAAATGAACGTGGCTAACTAAGCCAGTGACAATAGTCATACATTCCTCCGCCGCATTCCTCCTAACAAAGGATCATACAAAATCTAGATTGCATGCTCACCATAGATGCGTTGGTGACGTGGTCACAAAAAAACTACATATAATGGTTTAGTGTAATCGATTAAATTTTGGGTCAACACTCAAAGTTTTTTTAAATATTTAATCGATTATATATCGTTGTAGTCGATTAAATATGGACAAATTGATATATAATTTTAGAATGAGGATAAAATGATTATTTTTTAATTAATACGGGGCAAAAGGGTAAAAAAAAAACCACACTAAACCTATCTCACACTTTGCATAATTTTCACCTTCTGATTTTTTTATATTTATACTCTAATTCTAACACCTCAATTAGATGTGAAGAAATGTGACTCTTGACTTGAGGATGCATTCCGAAAATTTTCCCAATGTATAAAAGTATTTATTTATTACTAAAAATATATTTATGTAAATAAGTTTGTTGAATGTATTTTAGAAAAGTTTATAAGTAACACTGGGTCTTTTTAAAACGCAGAAGTTATTTAATACTAGATACAAATTCTATTAACATTACTTTTCCTCTAATTTATTCTCTTTTAATACATTAAGACATAGTTTTTTTTATAATAAAATAATAATAATATTGTTATTAGGTTAAAATATATTTTTAATCTTTATAAGTGACATTTACTTTTAATTTGGTCTATGCGAAAAAAGTATTTCAATTTGGCTCTTGTACATATAATTGTTTTTGATTTGGTCTTTATGATCCGCCAATGTTATGAAACTATAATACATGAACAAAAATAAAAATTGTTATGTTTAGTTTTAAATGCATTGAAGATTATTTTTCTTTTGCTTTTTTATGTCTTCAAGGGGCGTCAACTAATTTTTATTGTGAAATGTGGCATGCTTTTTTATGGAAGGGGTGGAATAGATCCGCTCCGCTGTCACATGACATGCTTCACTCCTAATTATTAAATATAATTAAATTAATATTAAAACTTCAAGAAGCAACACCTATTTTTATTGAATCAAATAATAAAATAAAGGTAAATGTTTTTAATGTTTTTGCTAAAACAAATTTTTTCTATCTCACTAAAAAAAGTATTATAAAAGTAGAGAAAAAAATTAATGAAATAAGGTCAACTTTAAATAAATATAAAAAAAAACCCTTTTTTTTGCATAAAACAAAGGGTTTGTTTTATGGGAAAATTATTTATCCAGTAACGGGAGATAAAGTTATCTCGAGTGAACTTAAAACGACGTCGTTTTGGTATAAGATTAAAAAATTATAATGATAAAGATTAATATAACCCTATAATATATTATAATTAGAAAAATACCTTGATTTTCGTACTAAAATGACGTCGTTTTGAGCTCACTGAAGATAATCTTATCTCCGGTGACTGGAGAAATCGTTTATCCTTATTTTATTTGTCGGGAATACAGATAAGTTATCTATCTATATTGAATCCAAAATGATATTATTTTGGGACGGAAATCAATGTATTTTTATAATTTTAATTTATTCTAATGTTATAATAATCTTTATGATTATAATTTTTTAATATTTCAATACAAAATGACGTTATTTTGAAAATGAATAGAGATAACTTATCAGCATTCACACAAAAAGCCTAAAACAAAAATAAGAATAAGATAGGATTCTATTTTGAGGATGTGGAAAGAAATAAATAAAATAAAGACAAAAGGTAAATATATTATCCGATCCCACAAAAATGTTACAATTGTAGTAATACTACAACACGATAAGGATTATTTAAAATATATACAAATATAGGCTGTGATGCACGCATACATTATTTGAAAACAAATTTGCTTATTAGATATGTGTCAGATATCGACACGCAATCAATGTTTTAGACACATCAATATTCTCTGACACATTTTTTAATTCAAATTTTATTATATTTTATCTTTTTAATTAAAAATAAAAATTAATTTATAAATCAAATATTTTTTGTTATTAAATTTGACCTGGAGAGTTAACAAGGTACAAATTTTTTTTTTTATATTTATGTTATAAATTTTGAATATTTGATTGATTATATGACTTATTATGTTGTTATATGTATTAAATGTGAATTATATTATATATATTAGAAATATTATTTAATATCAAAATATATCCTACGGTGTCAAAATTTAATATTTTTTAAATTAATGTGTTAGAGTATCGTATCGTTGGTGCAATGTAGAATAGAGCAATTGATCCTTTTTTTAAATAAAAATAAGTAAAATTTTGAAACACCTAAATCGTAATTTAACCTAATAAAAAAACTTTTAAGTGATCCACTAGGGTGTCACTTTCCTCTTGTTCTTGCCTTCGTAGTCTTTCTTCTTTTTATTGAGATCTTGTTCTTAGTGATCACACGCTCCAAATTTTCCACTGAAGCAGAAGAAGAAGCAAACACTCTTCCCCAATCACCATGATTGAAGACGAGTCTCTGTTCCGCAACGCTCTTCTCACTCTCTACCTCATAGCTCCACCAACGTTAATCTCTCTGACATTCCTCCAAGCACCTTATGGTAAGCACCACAGAGCAGGGTGGGGTCCAAACCTTCCACCACCATTGGCATGGTTTCTCATGGAAAGTCCAACACTTTGGCTTACCCTTTTGCTTTTTCCACATGGCCATCAATCTTCCAACCCAAAATCCATCATTCTCATAATCCTTTTTCTCTTCCATTACTTCAACCGAACCTGCCTCTACCCACTTCGCCTCCTCAATGCCCCTTCAAGGAAAACCGCAACTGGGTTTCCCTTAAGTGTGGCATTGATGGCTTTTGTATTCAACTTGTTGAATTCTTACCTTCAGGCCAGATGGGTCTCTCACTACAAGGACTATGATGATGATGGGTGTTGTTTCTGGTGGAAGTTCTTTTGTGGGTTATTGGTGTTTTTGTGTGGCTTGGGAATCAATGTTTGGTCTGATAAGGAATTGCTGAGGCTTAAGGGTGAAGGGAAGGGGTATGTGGTGCCAAGGGGAGGGTTGTTTGAGCTTGTGACTTGTCCAAATTACTTTGGGGAGATGGTGGAGTGGCTTGGTTGGGCAGTGATGACATGGTCTTGGGTTGGACTAGGGTTCTTCCTCTACACTTGTGCTAACTTGGGACCCAGGGCACTTGCAAATCATCAGTGGTATTTGGAGAAATTTGGGGAGGACTATCCCAAGAAAAGGAAAGCTGTTATTCCATACTTGTATTGATTTTTTCTTTTCTGCCTTGTACTTTGGGATGTAGGTGTCAAAGGACATAAAAATTAGGATGTGTTGATGAAGCATTGCAGGAAAATCTGGTTTATCTGATATAAGGTTGGATTATTGGATTGGTATGATTATAAGTTGTTTTAATTAAGAATCCCTTTATGCATTATTCTGTCTTACTTGGAGATGACTGTTTTATGACACCACCATACTAGTTAATTGTGCCACAATAGCGCCGCAAGCTGTGCCGTATAAGCATTGCGGTGCCTCATCGCAAGAAACCGCTCCGCGCCACATCGGAACGCAATAGTGGACATTGCGATCGCAAATCGCAGCCATATTGCTGTCATAAGGCAAAATGTAAATTTTGTCCTAAATTTAAATGTGTAACAGAAAATTTTTAAGTGTTTTTTAGTCTATCTGTGTCTCTCTCTGTCATTTCTGCAATCTGTGCCTTTAAAAATTTTCTTTTTGTTATTATTTTTGTCATATATCTATTCCGTTATTTCTGCAATTGCAACCCGCTATAAAGCTATAGTATTTTTCGGGGTTGGCCTTTTTCGGGGTTGGCCACGACATGCCTGAATCTGCATTTGATAACTTTGAACCACTTCTTAATAATACACCACCTTTTTTTTGTATATCTTAACATATGTGTAAGATACATTAAGCAATGAAGTAGAATAAATTCATTAGTGATAAAAATTAATGTTTTAAGATTTTCATCAACAGAACGTATCACATGATTTGTGGATTGATATTTATTGATTTTAAATGAAGTGTGCCACATAAGTTATAACATGATATTTTCTTTTGTGTGTCAAAATAATAGAAGGATATTATATGCAAATCTGACAGATTGGGTTAATCAGCATGATACCTTTACTCCTGCAGTCTATACTATTTTTGACTGAATATTTTTAAGCAAAATGTTTTCTATTTATCTATCTATCTATCTATCTATGAAACAAATTGGTATCAGAAAAAACCAAATTTGACTATTAACTGACCCTTGAGATTTTTAGTACAAGCATTTAATTCTTGCTAAATAACAAAGGACTCCAAACAGCACACGGCTCCATCTCAAGTTATATTGCAAACATCTTTCACGATTCAAGAGATGCACATGTTGCACCATCTTCCTCTCAAACTCTTTACCAGTTACCTTGTCTGATTCATTGCTACATGCTCCACAGCAAAGTCTGATGTGGCCTGTGGGTACCGCTTTGGATTGCTATCCTTACAAAGTGGAAGAGAGAAAGCTTTGTGAGAGAACATTTGTAATTTTAGTTGAGGATAGACGCTGGGAACTTGTGCTCACAAGTGAGAAAGTCTGATTTGGGTGTGGCTATGGGTTGTTATCCATACCAAGAGGAAGAAAGGAAGCTTTGTACTGTTTGACTGTTTTGTTTTTTTTGTTCTTAAAACTGTTTTGTAAAATAGTTATGGAAATAGTTGTTTTCTATGTTTTTTTCTTTTTGAAAGTTAAAAACCAAAATAGAAAATAAAAACAACTCATACATGTTCTCTAAATTTGATTTTAAAAATAAAAGAACAGTTATAATTTTCAAAACAGGTCTTACCAAATGAGTTTTTTAATTTTTTTGTTCTGAAAATTAAAAAACAGTTTTCCAAAACAGAAATCAAACAGAGCTAGTTGTGGATAGATACTGAGAAGTGGGACTGAGAATAGTAGTGTAAAATCAACTCTAGTGATGATATTTCACTGTTTGAGGCCTAACTCACTACATGGTAATTCACTTCAGCCAATGCCTCTGTCTGTGCTCCCTCGCCCCCCCCCCCCCCCTTTTCTGTCTATATGTCAAACATTGTGGGAGCCATGTTGATTCAGTATTTTAATCTTCATTATCAGTTCTTGCCATTAAGGGCACTAAATATAAAAGCAATATAAAAGCAAAATAAGCCATTGTAGGAATGCTACTACTTTCTCTTTTTACCATCCATAGTAGTCTTATATTTTTCTTTTAATATCTGCTTTACCATTTTTATTACAATTCTATATGAAGTTATGATGAATATAGCACTACCTATATTTGTTCTTTGGTAATAACCCACAATGTAATCGTTGGTGTAGGTAAAGCTGTCTTGGTCATTACTTCTTAGTCTGAAATTTGCAATTGAAAGATTTTCCTGCCTTCGTAAGGTTTGCTCTCTTACTTAATTATATATAATTTTTTTTCCCATTCATGCTCACATGCAAATTATGCAACATATTAAAAAGGGCCGACCCAGTTCAAATACCCACTTCGTAAGTGTCTGGGAAAGGGAATACTCTAGGCAGCCTTTCTCCTACTTTTTGCAAAGAGGCTGATTCGAACCCGCGACCTGACACACCACGGCAAGTATATATTACCGTAGCAATATAAACTTTTGAGTGTTTTTATTCGAATGCCATGCAAATTATGCAACATATTAATGGGAAATTGCAAATGACATGCAAATTATGCAACATATTAATGTCACCAAAATTGAGTGTTTTTATTCGAATAATGTAGTTTACAGGATCTCATTAGTAAGTATATATTGTACAATATAAATTGTTTAACTAGTAATCTGCAAGGGTCCTTAAAAGTGAAAATCATAGACTTATCTGCTACCTCTCCCTTCTGCACTTTTGCACAAAAGCTCCAATTTTCATTCAACATATTCTTTGCTGCTAACATGTATAAGCACTCAAACACAAATATATAGGTGGTTGATCTAAAATTTCTATATCCTATGCTGTAATTTTTTTTGTTCCTCTTAGTTTGCAGATGATTGAATATGTGCATTAAGAAGATCCAGTAAGCTGTGTTTGTCTCGTCTTTTTTATATTTGCCTATGTATCTGTCCTGATCAAAGTATTTAGGTTAGCATAGGCCTTTGACATGTGTCTAGAGATGCCACTTTGAAGGTTGGAGTTGAGTTACTACAAAAAACCAACCAATAATTTTTGTACAATTGTTGAGTAGAATGTATTGTGGAAGAATTTTTCCTAGAAGAATGAAATAAATTTTTATCAAAAGTAATTGTGAGAACAAAGTTTGGTTGTATATCATTAAGTAAAATTACTTTAGTATAAAATTATCAATATATAAGATATTGTGTAATGTATGTCCAAAATAATGCAAATAATAGTTCTAGCTTCTTTGACTTGAGGCAACCGAGCAAAATGTTCCTGTTATGCACCTGTACGAAGGACCCATATAATCAGCTCATTTAGATAACCCGGCAAGGGGTAATCCGGAGACAGTGAAACGGATCGCCATCAAGGGCATTTAACCCATGATACGTTACCACGCGGTAACGGTCAACCAGCTGTAATGACCGCCTCGTCATGACAGCTCAGATTCAGGTACTCACCTTGTCAGCGACCCCTATAAATAAGAACACGACTCAGAGGTAAAGGGACATTCCATTTTTTACATACGATCACCACTATATTCACACACTCCATTTGATATACAGCTATCAGTTAAATTCAAGGGTATTGTGTGCTCTAGATATTCCAAGAGCATAATGCAAATAACGTCAGTCTCATTGGGCTGAACATCTCTGTCTTAAGGACAGAACAGTTCCCACATATCCGAAGCTATCACCAAAAGGCAGAGTCGTTTTTTTGTAATTGGTGTTGAGGCTGTGGAGTAAATTGAACTCTTGTATTCTAAAGACTAATATCATAACATGGATTTGTTAAGTCAGGAGAATACAGCGACTTTGATGAAATTCGTGTCTCAACAACATTAATACAAATATCACTGCTATCCTAATTGCCATAAATACTTTATTCAGACTCTATTTACATAATCAGTAAGAGATACTATTTTCAATTTTACATATTAAAGCATGAAAAATTAATCCATTCTTTTGGTTTTGGTAAAGTTGTTTTCATCGTAAAATTTTGATATCTGACGATTTTCAGAGATATTTTTTTGACTATACATTGTGGGGAATTTACTACCAGATTGTTGTTAAAAAATAAAAATCCAATTTATGCTTTCTTGTGGGCTATATTTTTTGTGCTTCAACCCAATTAATTAAAGAAATAGCTAAGATTTAAATATTTCAATATCAAGAAGCAGGCATTGATATGTGCAAATTGCAAATGTCAAAAAATAAATATTCTTACTGAAGGAAAAATCAATAATGCTTACACAATTGTCCAATCAGCCTTGGGGTATAGCACTTGTGTCAAGCATACAGCTACCACTCTCCATGCAGCAGGTCTTCAACCGAGAAACAGGGTAGAGAAGATGATAGCTTGGTCTTGTCCTCCGTTAGGATGGGTTAAACTTAATGTTGATGGGGCTAGAGCTGGTAATGGGAACAGATCAGGATGTGGAGGTGTTATTCGTGACCCATCCGAAGCTTGGATTATCGGTTTCTGCAAGAATTTGGGGCCAGGTACTGTTTTACATGCAGAATTATGGGCTTGTTTGGAAGGTTTGCGTTTAGCTTGGGAAAAGGGATTTAGAAGAGTGTGGTTGGAGGAGATTCCCTCTCAGCCCAACAGATTATATCTAATAGGTGTCATCAGGATCACCCTTCGTCGAGCTTGGTGCAACGTATTAGAGGAATGTTGCAAAGATGCTGGCAGGTGCAGATTTCTCATGTCCATCGTGAAGGAAATAAAGTAGCTAATTTCTTAACTTCTCATGCGTATAGCTTTCCCCGGGATGTGCAAGTCTTTTATGACCCTCCTCCTGGCTGTCTTAAACGTTTATACAGCGACACTATTGGTGTTCACTGGGCTAGGTTCTGTACTTAGGTCTTTTTGCTATTTTTTTCATTTCCATTATCTTTCAAAAAATAAATAAATAAATAAATATTCAAACTGATGCTTGAATAGAGATTAATTTCACTTTAGTGTTTTTACCTAAACAAAACAATTTACAGGTTTTGAAGTATTTATACTAACAACTTCAAGTAGCTCTAACACGCGGAACTTCTACATGTCAATAGGACCGATATTCTAGGGTTTCTTAGTACTAAAGATCTCAATTCGATAGCGAAACCTCGTACTCCTATAAGATTAGAAAAAATGTAAACATATCTTGTTTGGACCTTCTTAGCACTAAAGTATATATTTTCTCAGTTCTATGGCAAAAAATTTTTGTAAGATATTGATTATGGCATTAAGATAATTTTTTTAATTTTTATACTTGCAATTTATCAAGTTAATATAATCCCAAAATCTGAAATACTTCTAATTGAACATTTTAAAAAGAAGAAAAAAAAGAAGAGAAAAAGATATAATATACAATAAAGATGGACTTTCATCTTTAAAAATAGCTTTAAATTAAGAGGCTTGCAATATGAGCAATAAAATAAAGAGATGAAGATGGAGATAGATGATTAACCACCTTTGATTTTTCTTTCAGCCTCTTTTATCGTTATTTTAAAAATTGATTACTGAAAGATAACCACAATAATAATAATAATAATAATTAATGAAAGATATAATATCTCTTTAATAAAAAATAATTAGTAATTGATTTTCTCAATTCAAAAGTCTGGGCAATATAGTATCTCCTACGTACATGCAAACCATATTGTGTATTAATACAACCAATCTATTTACTAGAATACATTCAATTCAATATCGTTGAGGGTGATTGCCACAAGGCAACAATAAAGCTGATCAATATTCGAATGTTATACAAAACTTGTTAAAATACCAATGCCTAAGAACCCATATTAACCACAACAAAATTTAGGCAGATATAAAAATAGAGCTAGAGGTGTCAAAATGGGTTGAAGCTTCCGGACCAACTTGCATGGTCATCCCTAATTCATTATAGTCTTTTTGTGGTAGGACTTTGTTAACTCTAATATCCAAAGTCTTATAATTTAGCGGGTTGGGTTATGATTTATCACCAATACTTGAATTAAGATCATTTTTCATTGGTCCTTTTGGTTTTTCGTTAGCGCTCCTATCAAAAATGGTGTTGTTATGACTTTTTCTGAGAAAATCTTTATTTTATAACATCCTTTAACTATGAAACTTAGCAAAAATAGTAAAATTAAATTTTTACTTATATTAAAATTTTATTTATATTTTGAATGTATTAAATATGATAAAAAAATTAAATTTTTTGAAATTATAATTTTAGATGACCCGCGAACTAGCTTTAGCCCAAAGACTTTTAGCTCGTGCAAACCTTTATTATTATGAGCTATATGGCTTTGTAGGCTTTTTGACCTTAACTCGCACATGAACTAAGATTTAATGGGATGAGTTGACCCATTTTGACAATCATTCTTGCAAATAATACATCAATAAACCACAACTCACTTTATTAGGTTCCTCAAACTCAAGCAATTTATACAATGTTCATCTAAGTCTATTTAGGGAGAAATTCAACATTTTAAATTTCAGGGGAAAAAAAAAGAACAAAACGAAAATGAAAAGGAAAAGTATGCAAATATAGCAAGTCATTCTAAAATTAACTGCAATACTCTGACTCAAACAAACACAATGGTTTTCAATTTTATTCCCCCTGCCTGTCTTCTGCTGGAAGATGGTAGAAAAATATCAGCCACAATTCACATGGTTATCTCTCCTTTGAATTCCCAAAACTTTTTTCTAAGAAAGATAGCCATGATGCTGGTGATGATGCACAACCAGCTCAAGATATTTGGTTATGTGCAGTTTCCGCTATTCCCATTCATATACTTATTTCAAGCCAGCACCATCTTCACCACTATGAGCAGCATCCTGATAGAAAGACATTCCGCAAAATGTTATTATTGGAGCAAATTTTCAAATGAAGGATAAAGCAAATTTACACATAATGAAACCTCAATTAATCCCTGCTATCATTTTTAATCCAAAATCATATAAAACCATCTTATAACTCTTTTTTTAGGGTGTTAGGATGTAGTTTTCAACTTTTGCAAATTTAGTTTAATGGGAAATACAACTTTCAATGGTAAAAGCTACTAATTAAATGCTCCCTAGAATGCCTCAATGATCCTAAAAATGCATTAAACCATTCGTCATTAAACCCCGACTAGCGAGGGTAGGGAAGAGGGTAACTCTTATACGCAACCTTACCTTTACATATTTGCAAAGAGGTTGTTACTAAGATTCAAACTTGTGACTTCAGTCATAAATGAGTGGTTTTACCCTTGCATATTTGATTATGAAAACGCACCAACAAAACAATATTTTTTGTGCAGATTAGATGAACTCACATTAAGTAAAGGTGCGATTTGCACCAACTTTCATTCTCAAATCATCATTGGTGGGGTTGTCTCCTCCTGGATCTTCCTTTTTCAAACTTCCATCTAATTCGCTGGAAATCTTAGACACCAGATTTTCATACTCCTCTTTTAAGCTAGATGAGTCAAGGGCCTCCATTAATCTCTCCTTGATTTGTTGCTCCAAAGCAGCAATTCTATTCTTTGATTCCAAATCAGGTGTCTCTCCAGCCATGGCAATTTCCAATTTCAACATCTTTATCTTGTCCTTAATGTCTGATGTGTTTACCAAAGTTTCCATTTCCTTTTTTATATCTTTGTTTAGTTCTTCTATCTTTGACTCATACTCTGACACTGAAGAACTCTTTGGTTCTACAATCTCAACGTCGTAGCCTGCGGACTTTAGAGCATTAGCCAGCTCCAAGTCTACCTCTTCCTTAAACTCAATTATTTTCTTCTTCAACTCATCATCCAAATCACTTAACAAGGACGCGCCAACAGCTTGAATTTCAGCCTTTATTGCCTCATTTTTCTCCTTTATTCTAGGATTATTCAAGATATCATCATATTTTGTCTTGAATTCTTGCTTAAATGTGGCAGCCTTCTCGTTTTTATCTGACAGAGACTTTACTTTCAATAATTCTTTCAAAAAATCAAGCTTATTCTGCAGCCTGCCATAATTGGGAGCCGCTGACAAACCCTGTTCAAACTCAGCCTCAACCTTTTCTATCTTATCCATCAGCAATGGATCAATAGGTTGGTTATCTGATTTTGCTTTTGAAACTTCGTCCCGTAGTTTCGACACCTCATTCGACAAGCCCATGGCTTTAACTGCCTCGGAGTATTCTTGATGAACATCCCTTTTCAGTTTCTTTATCATCTCATCCAGCTCTAGTTTTGGAGGCTTAGAAGAGGATTTCTGAGCTTCCAAGATTTTCTGTTTCAGTTTCTCAACCTCAACCCCTAAGTGAGCATCAGGAATCTCCTTAGCAACAGGTACATCCTTCTTCTTCATGTTGGCTGTCTTCTTAGGATCTAAGGGAATCCCTTCCTGGAACCCACCAATCTTTCGGAACTTAAGCATGCGATGTCTTAATAGGTCTTCTGTTTTCATCTGGGTGAGCTCCTACACAAAGGACAAGCCAAAGTTCCAAATCAGCATATGCTTTTAACATATTTGATTTCAGTAGAACACTTCTGACGGTAAAACTTACATCCATGGCTTCATTGATTGCAATTTTTATCTGTTTTGAGGTCCAATTTGGATCTGCATGAGCACCACCGAGGGGCTCCTATTGAAAAGAAAATGAAATTTTACTTTAGCACTCTTCATATATATGAATAAGATTTAAGAGCTAAAGGCATAATTAATAGGACTATTACAGGTATAACACCATCTGCAATTTGCAATTTGCACAATTCAGGGGCTGTAATCTTCAGCTTCTCAGCAGCCTGCAAAGGTTTAAAATGATTAAATTTATATTATAAAATGAAAGAGTCAAGTGCCAGTGTTTTATATACCTTTGGAGCAGCTTTAGCACTCTTCCACAAGATTGCTGCACATGCCTCTGGACTAAATCATGAAATAAATATAGATCAAACCAGCAGAATAGATCAGACAGACTTTTTCAATTAGTAAAATGACTAAGAATAACACAAGTAGTCAATCCTCTCTCTCTCACACACATATGCGCGCACGTGCGCAGACGTGTATGTATATATGTGTGTGTGTGTGTGTGTTTATAGCTGATTCTAAGATGTAACTTGCATAATGGTTTATTTTGATGCCATCCTCAACTTCACCCAAATTCATGTACAGCTAGAAAAAGATGAAACCACTTTCAATGGTTTAACCACTTCATGTAACTGGTTAATTTAAACAGGGTTTGATGCGGTACTGAGCTTCAACAAGCAGAAACTACACACCAGAGAGAAGCGATAGGAACAAGAACTGCAATTATGATGATTTTACTAACGGAATTCATTGAACTGAAGAGTGGAAACTGGTGTCTAGTATTCTGCCCATGGAGAATACTGCCCCCAAATCTTTGGTTGCTCTGAGTAGAAGCACCTCAAGTAGGTGTCCAAGGTTCGGTTAAGAACTTCAGTTTGACCGGCCCATGGAAGATACTCCCCCCAAATCTGTGGTTGCTCTGAGCAGAAGCACCTCAAGTAGGTCTCCAAGGTCCGGTTAAGAACTTTGGTTTGACCATCTAGTTGAGGATAACAAGCGGTGCTAAACTTAATGGAGGTACCTTGTAACTGAAACAACTCCTTCCAAAAGCAACTACCAAAGGTGGGATCCCGATCACTGACAATAGATATAGGTATACCATGCAGTCTCACTATTTCTTTACTAAAAATTTCAGCAATCCCTCTGGCTGAGTAAGGATGTTTAACCATAATGAAATGGGCATATTTACTAAGGCTATCCACAACCACCAGAATAGTGTCAAGCCCTTTGAATTTAAGGCCAGAAATGAAGTCCATGCTAATCTCCTCCCAAACATCATTAGGGATGGGCAGTGGCTGGAGAAGAGGCTTGGTACTTATTGTGCTGGCACACTTGACATTCAGCCACAAAAGAGGTCACTGCCCGTTTCATTCCTTGCCAGAAAACTGACAGCACCAGCCTACGAAAGGTACAGAAAACTCCAGCGTGTCCTCCCATAGGAGAGGTGTGGAAATCCTGCAAAAGCTTGGGGATACAAGCTGATGTAGCAGAGAGCACTAGCCTCCCTTTGTAAAACAGACTCCCCTGTTCCAAAATATAGTAAGGATGAGAATCTGGATTCTGCTCCAAATCAGCAACTATCTTGGATACAATGGGATCATGCTTCACTTCATCATCTACCAAAGTCACACCTGCTAAAAGATTGTGGAAATGTCCTGAAATTCCTTGACCCCTCCCTCCTTGATAATGCATTAGCCTATCTATTGTTGGCCCTATTTGTATACATTGTCAGAGATATATAAAACTATTAATGTAGGCTCACCCACCAGCTTAAACTTTTGGGTTGAATTGGTTCTTTACATGGTATCAGAGCCTCAGTGTCCAGGGTTCGATCCTCGCCACCCTCCATTTTCTTTGTAAAATTTCTTAGCACAGGTAAGTTAGGCCTAATGCATCATCCATCTTTCAAGCCCAATGGACTCTCTTGTGAGATGGCGTGTTAGAGATATATAAAACTATTAATGTAGCCTCACCCACCAGCTTAAACTTTTGGGTTGAATTGGTTCTTTATATACACAATATCAAACTTATATCCCAACAATTTATAAAGACAATTTTGTTGGTTTCGAGAGGTGATCCACTGCTCCAAATGAAACTTCAGATTCTTTTGATCGGTAAATACTGTGAAACGTCTACCAAAAAGATAACAGTGCCAATGTATAATTGCAAGAACCAAGGCCATTACTTCTTTCTCATAACTTGGTAAGAGGGGCGGGCCCTAGCACTTTGCTGAAAAAGGCTATGGGATGCTTCTCGAGATAAAACTGCCCGAAGACTGAACCACATGCATCACACTCAATAGTAAATGGTTTGGTAAAGTCAAGCAGATGCAAAACCAGAGCTGTAGTTTTTCCAACTTTACGTATCCCTCACAAAACGTTTGTAATAACCCTAGAGACCCAAAAAACTCTGAAGATCCTTGATTGTCTTAAGAACTGGCCATTGAAGAACACAATTAATCTTTCAAGGATCCATAGCTACCCTTTGTTTGGAAATGATATGTCCTAAATATTCAAAGATGATATGACCGAAGCAATATTTACTTTTGTTAGCATGCAATGATTTTGAGATAAGGTGTGCAATACCTTGTAAATCAATGTATCATTGAAGAAGACTAAAGTAAACTTTCTGAGAAATGACTAGATAATGGAATTCATTGAGCTTAGAAATGTGGCAAGGACGTTGGAGAGGCCAAGATGCATCACCAGATACTCATAATGCCTCTGGTGTGTTCTGAAAGTGGTCTTGCGTATGTTAGGTTCAAACATCCTTATTTGATTGTATATTTGATTGTACCTAGACTTGAGATCAATCTTGGAAAAAATAAATCGCCCTATACAACTCCTCTAATTGGTTTTCGATGACAGAAACAGGAAATTTATAGGTGACACTGGTTCAATTTAAGGCTTTATAATCAAACACAAAGGCGCCAACTTTCGTCTTTTTTCTTTATAGGGATAAGAAGACTTGAGTATGGACTATTGCTTCACCAAATGATTTTAGAAGTAAGCATTTCAAACCAATATTTCTATCTCATTTTTCTGTAGGTGTGCATACCGGTACGGCCTAACATTGACCGGGGTTGTGCCTTCCTTAAGAGGGATTTTGTGATCCACGGAGCGATATGGTGGTAAACCAACAGGATCTGAAAAAACAGAAAGATTTGTCAAGGATTTCCTGCAATTGATAAGATTGAGCAGGAGTGATGCCCGATGCCAAGGCATGATCAAGCATAGAAGCTGTAAAGAACCAATTCAACCCAAAAGCTTAAGCGGTTGGGTGAGGCTACATTAATGGTTTTATATATCTCAACACATCCCTCACACGAGAGTTCGTGGACAATGCACAGGTCCACCTACCTGTGCGAACAAAGAAATTCCACTTGAAAAAAAGTGGGGGCGGCAAGGATCGAACCCGGGAAACCAGGCTCTGATACCATGTAAAGAACCAATTGAAGCTTTAGAATCCAAAGGTGCCCTCACCAACAACCTCCGAGGTTTTGGAGATTGTCCTATGAGAAACCAAGGAGTGAGATAGGCTGGGGTCCTCAATTAAAAGCCCTTGAACATCACGAACAAAGAACACATTTTCCAATTAATCTTTGCATCCCCTAACGTTTCCAGCTAAGCAACTCCTAGAATAACATCCACTCCACATAAATCGAAGACAAATAAGTCACCCTTGACTGGATAATCTCCCAAAGACAAGGTTAAGCCAACACAAAATCCACTGGCATGCTTCCCCCCTTGACCATCACCCAACTGAACATTGTAGAAAACCGTAAGATTAACAGGAAGATTTAGTTGTTGTACTAACCGTTGACCAATAAAGTTATGGTTTTCCCTAGAATCAACTAGGTTCCGAGGGTTCCTTTAAGCTTCATTGTTGTAGGCATAGTCAGCCCACCCATCGAAACTATGGACAAATACATCCACTGTAAGTTAGTCTCCCCAATGTCTTGTGTGTAGGCCCCCAAAATTGTAAGGTGCATACTTTTGGCTTGGCACTGGTGACTTGGAGTGAATCAAAGGCCACAATGGAAGCAAAAATTGCCCTCACGCTGACAAACGAATTCACTATATGAGAGCAAGCGGTTTCCTTTCTTTTTCGATGAAGTCTACCCTCCTATGTTCACCTTTTACACAAAATGAGAATTCTAAGATGAATTTTGGGCTCCAAGCAGTGACTTGCCTCAGCACTAGAATTGGGCCTAGACCTATTATTTTGAAAAGAGTTGGCTGAAAGGTTATTTGGGCCCGATTGATTGAGGCCCACTTGAATAAAGCCTCCACCAGTATTTCATGCATGTTGACCACCACTACATGTAGAGCCACCATAAGTGAGAGGCGTCGTTAGCAATTCAGCTTTAATGTCACAAACCACATCCATGGCCAGCGACACCTCAGGCAGATTGTGGGTACACATGCGATTACAAATATCAGGCCGCAACCCTCCCAAGAAATAACCTACAATTTTCTTCTCATCTTCCGTAGCCACTTGAGCCACCAAAAGATCAAACTCTCGGATGTAGTCATTACCGAGACCCTTTTGACGCAAGGTGGAGAGATTCTCATAAATGCTCCCCTGTGTTCGGTCCTTAAATCTTTGAATTAAAGCCCTTTTGAGATCCTCCCGGTGCATATTTGGTTTCCTTCTCCTAAAGAATCTAAACTAGTCAATGTTAGACCCCTCCATACTTACAAATGCTAACTTGACCTTCTCGATAAGAGGGATATTTTGCATTTTGAGAATTTTCTCAGCACGAGAAATCCACCCCAATGGATCTACCCGGGCTGTCACTGGGTCTTAGAAAGACAATGCCCTTCTACTCTATCATTCAATAATTTCGCTTATGCCTTCTTGGTCATCCATCCCTTTA
This sequence comes from Gastrolobium villosum, assembly GCA_032173675.1. Classification (NCBI taxonomy): domain Eukaryota; kingdom Viridiplantae; phylum Streptophyta; class Magnoliopsida; order Fabales; family Fabaceae; genus Gastrolobium; species Gastrolobium villosum. Next base: position 129,745 of record JAVKPL010001981.1, on the reverse strand, counting down.
ACAAGGAATGGATTTTGTCGATTAACTCAAGATGCCTATCCCACGTCTCCAATCTCCTACTGTTCTGGCTGGTCTCCCGTCGTAATGATTCAATGGATTGCTTTAGTGCCTCAACCCTTGCCTTAATGGAATCCATTCTATTTGATTTGGCAGGTCGGACCAAACTTGGTGCAGTACTAAAAACTACCCACCAAAGAAAAGAGATAGGAACAAGAATTGCAATTCTGATGATTTTATTAAAATTAGATGACAAGAATCAAAGATTACAGACTGTACTCAAGACAACAAGGGGCACTCCCCTAATCTGAGACTCTACTCAGCCAACAAACTCTATTCTCAAAAGTATGCTTGACAAAAGGACTCATATCCTTTATATACAAGGAATAACCTAACTAACTGCTATCTGGTTGACTCCTGTTCTCTCTAGGCTTTCTAGAATAGACCTTAAGTATTTTAGGCCCCATAGATATATGGAATCAATTTTGTTAACTATTTCACTAGTTGAAAGGTTTGGTTAAAGCTAAGGGTGATCTTCATACAACCGGCTGTCTCTATGAGGATTGTGTTATAATCTCTGTCTTTCCCTATCTATCTATACGCATACACATACAGAAAGAAGGGGGGCATATCAGTAGGTACACTGACTAATTACCAAAGCCAAATCAAATCTAACAGAAAATTTTCCACTTGGTAAACGAATGAATAGTAGAAAAGTGGAAAGGAGGAGCATCAAAACGAAAAAGAAAAGGAGAAAAAAAAAGATTAACTCAAAGGAGAATCTAAGTATCCAACAGAAATTTTCTAGAATCATCATCCCATTATAAGCACATTCCTAAATAATTTGAATAATTTATACAATTTATAACTGCCACAACATATAATCACATTAAATAAAGTTCTGAATTAACAATATATGTTAATACGAAATTATGAATATAATTGCAACTTCAAACCTGCAGCTACAAATAATTTGCCAAGTTAACATTATTAGAAAGAAGCTCTACAAGATTCATCTAACATGCACTAGGGGAAAGAGAGAGAGAGAGAGGCACATAATTGAAATAATTGCTACAATATTATAAAATATACAAATAGTGGAGTGAAAAATTATATCACCTGGCAACATAAAAAACTGCATTTTCAAGCATGAGTAATTTATTAGCACATCCAATGGCAAGGGCACCACCAGAACCACCTTCCCCAATAACTATAGACACAATTGGCACCTTCAGACCAAACATAGATCTCAAATTATGAGCAATCGCTTCACCCTGCATGCATGAAAATCAATCAAATGGATTAACCTAGTAATAAAAGAGAGCCAAAGAATCTTAATGCATAACTTGCAACATACTTGGCCTAGTTCCTCTGATTTAAGGTCAGCATATGCCCCAGGCGTGTCAATGAAAGTAACTATTGGGAACCCATGATGATCTGCATATTCCATCAATCGAAGAGCCTTCCTGTAACTGTTTGAATTGAATATATACCATCAGTATCAAATGCAGAGAAAATTGATAGTCTGTAAACTTAATCAAAGAAGTTGACTGAGTTCATATCCTTTCTTAAATCTACTCAATTTCTCAATATCAATTATAGTTCCTAGTGGACATACCCATGTGGGGTAGGCATCCCAAAGTTACGCTGAATGTTTTCTTTAGTATTTCTTCCCTTTTGGTGACCGATGAACATGTATCTTCTACCATCTATAGTCCCTATACCAGTAACAATAGCAGGATCATCATAACCTGCCCGATCACCATGGAGTTCCATAAACTGCAACATAAAGAAACATGGGACTTCTGTTAAAGTAGGTGGTTAGATAACAATAAACTAATTAAAATAAGTACTAAGAAAATGCAATAACTAACATATTGAAGTGAAAAACCACAATAATATTTAGTAAACCTTTTCAGTTATGTTGAAGACATGATCAAGGAAAGTCGGCCTGTTAGGATGCCTTGCAATTTGGACCCGCTGTATAGGAGTCAGATGTGTATATAGATCCTTTAAAGCCTGAAATAACAACAGGAGCAGCAAAAGCATGAGACTTTTACCAATTTTGTCTGTTGAAATTTTAGGGAATAAGATAAAAAGGAAAAATAGTATATATTTGAATAATGAAACTTGGAAATAATTGGAGTGCAAAAAATTGAGCTTATACACCAACTTATAATATAGGTCAAGCAGAATTGCAGTACATACATGCCCAAGCCAAAAACACATAACATAACTCAGTAATACTCTTTAACATTAGATACATAAATATTCTCTTAGTTACTTAAATGTAAAGAAAAATATCAAGGGAGAAAGAGAAGCTAAAAACATATCCAATTGCTTAAACGGGTAAATCTGCATTTCAGAAACAAAAGCAAGAAGCCAAAGGGAATATAGGATTTGCCACAAGGGGATTGCCAACATGAATAACTGTCAAGCTTAACGAATTCGTTTAGGACATAACTAAACCACTGAGGGTTAAAATATGCTACATATTCATTCTTGAAAGCAACAATGACAATTTTCTCATTAGAGCTCTTGAACGTATGAGATTGACAACATAATTATCCAGTAATCATCATCAGTTATCTCAGTTTTCTTAAGAATTGTAAAGAACCAATTCAACTCAAAAGCTTAAGTTATCTCAGTTTTTTCCACTTGAAAGAAAATGAGGGGCGGCGAGGATCGAAGAATAACCCAAAAGCTGATTTGGTTTTATATATCTCAACAAGAATAAAGCTTATTTGTTATGAAAGCCGAACCTGCTGATACTTATCCTCCAATGAGAGAATCTGATCACTGAAGTCCAGACCAGTTTCGTTTGCCATCTTCCGCACCTGTTTTCAAGCATAAAAGACATTTCTATTAGCATAACCTAGAAGAATCAGAATCTTAAAACTAATTCATTCTTACTGAAGTAAACAAAGCACACAGCTAGCCACACACACACACACACACAGAGAGAGAGAGAGAGAGAGAGAGAGAGAGTAAATTAAACGTTACATCGATGATCTTCTTCTGTAGAGCAACAAGAGGTTTTTCAAAATCCAAAGTGACAGGTTTTGGCTTCTCTTTGAGTGGCTTGAAAGGGGAGAGATGACTCAGCACCCCACCTTTCACATTGGGATCAGGGTTATCAGGCCATGGATATTCATGCTTCTTCACTTTCCTCAACTTAGCAGAAACTGTTAAATCCCTCCTTTTCAAAACCAACCTTGCCCTTCCCAAGGTTCTCAAAGGGACACCACTGAAACCGCTAGTTGAACTCCTGAGAAGATCCGAAGCCGAAACACCAGCAAGTGATGCAGAAGAAGCAGCCATGTTTCCTCAGCAGAGCCCTTCAATCTCGATGCCCAAAATCAGCAAAATCTAAAACCGGACTCAAAACAAAAGAAACCCAGAATAAGATTACTAGCAGTGTTTAAATACATATCATAAAAAAAACAACACTTTATGAAAAAAGGAGACAAAATTAACAAAACCCAGAAAGGAAATAAGAAAAAGGAGTGAAATAGAAAAAGAGTTCTATCTCGATCCAAAGGAAAAAAAAGAATCTTTTGATGAACCCATTAACTTAACTAATCTCCATTTTCACAAAATCCTAGAAACTTTAACCAAGAGTTTCAAATTCCTAAAACCCAAAAGAACCATTCAATCATGAACAACTTAAAAAACCATGAGACATGCTCCTCAGATTGAGGAAAGGAAACTCCATTTTCTATAAACAAAAGGGGGGATTTTCCCATGAGAATTACCAGGGAAAAGTTGAAGATCCAGGATAGGAGAGGAGTGGGGGAATGAGAGAGAAAGAGAATGTGGGGTTATTAAGGAATGAGAGAGAAAAAAAACAGTAATGAAAGAAGAGTGTAGTAGCTTCGTGGAGATCGTCAATGAAGGAAAAGAGAGAGGAGTAGTTGTTGTTTGTTGTTGTTAGTAGTAACCTTAATGGGTTGATTGGGGTTTTGTTCAAAGGCAAAAATGCCAAAGTGCAAGGGCGATACTTCTTATGCTCCGTGTGTTACAATAATGAGCCAGCTTTTTTCGGTTTGGCCGTTAAGAGAGAGATAGAGAGAGACTTGTACACAAAACAAGTTACACAATTCACATTCTATAAAAAAAAAAAATAGGGGTTCAACAACACTAGTTACATTACACTACACGCGAGGGAGAGTCACATAGGAGGGGAATTTTGCTTCGGAGCTAGTTATTGCCTTTTGCTTAAGTTGAGGAGAGATTATGAGAAATTTTTATTTTTTTTACATATTCTGAGCCATTTTTAGGTGTAACATTGTGTAAGATAATACTTTTAGGCTTTAATGTATTTAAAGTAAGATTTTAATATTTATATACTGAACGTAAATAAGTTATCTATATTTGTTCTCAAAACGATATCATTTTTAGTTGGAAAATTAAAAAATTATAATGAAAAAAATTATTATAATCTTAAAATAAATTATAATTACAAAAATACCTTAATTTCTGCCTCAAAATGACGTCATTTTGCGCTCAATGTAGATAAGTTATTTACATTATCTGTAGAAAAAATGAACCCTTAAAATAAATACATTCCAAAACGACATTATTTTGGATTTAAACATTAAAGAATTATAATGATAAAGACTATTATAACTTTGAAATAAATTATAATTACAAAAATATATTGATTTTTGTCCCAAAACTCATAGTAAAACATTTCTGAAGTTACAGGAAAACAAGAATTTATCTTAGAGAGATATGGGTCTGTTTGATTGTGTTATGGTTTTTTTGTTCTTAAAACTGTTTTGTAAAATAGTTATGAAAACAATTATTTTCTATATTTTTTTCTTTTTAAAAGTTAAAAACCAAAATAGAAAATAAAAATAACTAAAACATGTTCTCTAAATTTGATTCTAAAAACAAAAAAAATAGTTATAGTTTTCAAAACAATTTTTACAAAACAGGTCTTACCAAACGAGTTTTTTAGTTTTTTTGTTTTGAAAACAAAAAACAGTTTTTAAAAACCATACAATCAAACAGAGCCATAATTTTTTGGGATGCGTCCCATAATTCAAGGAGAGGGAGAAAAAAAAATACCAATACAACCACATCATATATTGTTTCTCAGGATAATTTTTTGTATTCCTATAACTTGATAAATGTTTTACCATACTTTTATATTATATAAAGGGAGAAGTTACACTTATTATTGAAAAATTTTACAACTCTTACTACTGAACTAATTAGTGTTGATTTTTTGAACTAATTAGTGTTGATTTTTGTCAATATAATGGTTATAATTTATTGTGAATTAATAAATGTACCCAATAAATTATAATCGCTAGATTAGCAAAAATCAGCGGTGCTTAATTTAGTAGTAAGAGTTGTAAAACTTTTCGATAGTAAGTACAACCGCCCTCTTACATAAATTAGGGTTTAATATTTCTTCTTTGGATCAAGATCATTTTACACTAGTGTAAGTTACACTCTCAATCTTGTCTGTTGATTACATTTATATCTAAGAGCTCAAATTTTTTAGTGATGTGAGCCATTATATACGAGTAGATCAATGGTTAAGATTGAGTGTAAGACTTCTAAATCTTACACCGGTGTAAGAATATCATATCCCTTCTGCTTTTGTTGCACAAGATTTATCTATACACTCACATAAAAGTGAGTAGATCCCACTATAACGATAAGAGAGAGAAAAGATTAATGAGATTCATTCACTTTTATATGAATGTACATAGAGATCTTTTCTGTAATAAAAGCATAAATATTCTTTTTCCTATAAATTAAAGTGTGTCATGAGTTTCACCAAAAATAAAAATAAAAAGTGTGTCATGAGAGTTCTTCTTCTTTTAATATTGATACATTAGTAATTATAAGTGTTAAGAAACAAATAAATATAATAGTTAAAGTAAAATAATAATAATGCCTAACATAACCTATTTGGGGTTGATAATTGAATCAAACCATCTAAATTGAAAAAAAAAAACAAACAAACAAATAGAAAATCATACAACTTATTATTTATTTATTTATTTTAAAAAATTGATGGGTTTAGTTTTTTTTTATATTTATGTATGAAATTTGATCTCAACTCATACTTAACACGATGAAGGGTCCAATCCAAATAATAAGACCAACCAGATTTAGATCCTCTCATATGAAAAAGTGATCATATGGTCATTTTATTTGATCACAACCACTCTTTTATGATGAAATAAGAAAGAGAAAAATGTATGATTTTTAAATCAGTGATTGTGATCAAATAATATGACCACATGACCATTTTTTCACATGAGAGGTCCAAATCCAGACCAAAAACATAGACTTAATCCATGGGAAAATATGTACATGACGAGCACAAGAAATCCTGGAAATGTACAACTTGATTGATAACAACATAGGATTCGTAAGCCTTTTTGATAATCAATGATTAAGGGACAGACACAAGATTCCAACTAAGTTTATATATCATAGTTCACCAATATGCATTTCGTAAATTAAATAGACTGACAAAGTCATTTTAATTTACCAAAAAAAACACATGCTACCATACTAAGGCAACATAGCAAGAAAACAAGCTGGTGATGTAATATAAAAGATATATTTAAAGCTCAAATATGATCATTTTCTTCTAATTTACTTAAGTTCATCACTCAAATATCAATTTGAACGTCTCAATGCCTTATAGGTACCCTCTCTCATCTCTCCTAGACAAACACACTTCAATGGCATCAAAATCTACATCCCGCAAACATCATCACACGTAGCTAAGCAATGGATCCTACTACGACAATGCATCAATCACTGACTTCGACCAAGCTCAATTCCTATATGTGTGTGTGTGTGTTAGGCTTAGGAGATGATGATAACTAAAAGCTGTTAGAGTAGTCCAATGTGTTGTAAGCATATGATGCAGTTACAGTAGTTGTCACAAGTGTATAAAATGTTGAGTCTGTATAACATCTTGGATACCTGAATAATAATCTAAAGTTTTCCTTCGTTCCTTTTTCTCTTTAAGGGTTCCTACCCTTAAATTGGTGCTTTCATCCCTTTCATTCTCTACATCAATATCATAAAGGTGTAAGAATTGTCGAAAGAACTGAGTTCCTTTCAACATAGAGTCGATGCCAGCTTGGAGGAGATTCGAATTCAAGCGACTGATACAAGGAACCAAATTGATCTATTGATCGCTCAAATGCAACAACTTCAAGAATTGGTGATTTCAAGAAATGGCTACTCACGCGATTCTCCCAATTTCCAATCTCACATGGAAACCAATTCTTCTTCTCATATTCCAGTGTGACCAGAAGTCGGAGACCAACGTGTTCAATTAAAGGGAGTTCGTATGAAAATTCCCTTATTCAATGGCAATGATCCAAATAACTGGATCTTCAAAATATAAATTTTTTTCAACCTTCAGAACATTCCTGAAGAAACTAAAGTGGAGCTAGCAGGTCTAAGGATGGAGGGCATGGCCACGTCTTGGTTCCAGTGGACACTCAATAGCGGCATAACTCGTTCTTGGTGGGAGTTCACCGTAGCTGTGCTTGAATTCGAATTACCATCATTTCGGGTTTTACAAACTTGAAGGGTGCTTTATCCAAGTTGACCAAACAGTTACATTACGTGAGTATAATCAGAAATTTAAGGTATTGGTAAATCAAATTCCCGGTTTAGATGATGACATGGTTATGAATTTTTTTGTGCCAGGGTTAAAACCTGAGTTATGTAGTGCTGTTCAACTTAAAGAAACCAAATCGCTTCATCAATCTATTCAACTTGCTATGGTGTATGATGAACATTTTAGGTTGCAGTTTTCATTTCAGTCATCGAGCAAAAGGTTTGTTTCGAAAACCACTTCAGTGTCTAAAAATGGAGTAGCTCTTTTTGCTACATCAATTACTAATCAATCACCAAGTATAGCCTTATCAGTGCCTTCCCAGATTAAGAAACTTACCCATCATGAGCTGCAGAAAAGAAGAGAGATGAGACTTTGTTACAATTGCGATGAGAAATGGAACACGAAGCATAAATGTAAGAATAGGTTCCTGCTAGTGGTAGAAGAAGAGAATGCAGCAAATTCAGAGTGTGACAAAGTGCAGGTACTATAGAATACTGAAGGAACATGATTTGGAACATTGTGACCAATCCTTCACCCTGAGGACATGGTCCTTTGTGAAGAAAGGGGCAATGTTAGGCTACGGAGATGATGATTACTAAAAGTTGCTAGTTGAGTTCATTGTGTTGTAAGCATGTGATGAGTTAAAGTTGGTTCGCTAGGATGTTGTTAGTGTAGTTATTAGGTAGTTACATCTAGGGATCTGTAGTTGTCACAAGTGTATAAAATGCTAAGTTTGTATAACATTTTGGATACCTAAATAATAATATGAAGTTTTCCTTCATTCTTTTCCTTTATTTTCTCTTTAAGGATTCCTAACCTTAACAATATATATATATATATATATGGTAAAATCATATTTAAAGTTGTTGTACGTGCAAACAGGTGTATGGTTATGATTTTCCACATTAAATGCTTTAAGCTATATGTATGGAAAATTTGTCGTTGCTGCACATAAAGTGGCTACATAAAGATCAAGGGCTTATCGTTTCTCAAGCTGCTTGAGATAATTTTATCTCTAGCTACTAAATCATAACCGTACAAAAATGGATCAATGGTGATAAAGGAAAATAGAGAAAAAAAGGAATCATAATCATTCAAAGGTGAATCAACTAATATAAGGAAATAAATAAACAAAACGACGTAGTTTTGGGGTGGCCGGAGATAAACTTATCTCAAGTTGCCGGAGAAATGTTTTTCGTAGAAATCAAACCTTATATATATATAGGGGTTTGCATTCATCATTTAACATTACACAAAAAAGTTTCTTACACACACAACATTTCGTGCGGCCCACACTTTTTGACGCAAAAAAAAAAAAAAAAAAAAACTAAGGCACACAAAATGAATCTCTATAACATTACAGAATCATTTTTCCTACAACATAACTCTTATAAAACTCATATATATATATATATATATATATATATATACATATATACATATATACATATATATATATATATATTATATGAGAAAAATATTCCTTGAGCAGCTTGACATATATTTATCTTTGTCCATCCAAAAACTACGTCGTTTTGTTTATTTATTTCCTTATATTAATTGATTCACCTTTGAATGGTTATGAGTCTCTTTTTCTCGCTCTTCCTTTATTATCATTGATCCATCTTTGTGCGGTTATGATTTAGTAGCTGGAGATAAAGTTATCTCAAGCAACTTGAGAAACGATAAGCCCTATATATATATATATATATACATATATACATATATATATATATATGTGTCTATATGTATATATATATATATGTATATATACATATATACACACACACATATATATATATATATATACATATATACACATATATATATATATATGTAAGAGTTATATTTACAATCTAAAAGATTTATAACCTCTTACAACCTATTAATTATTGTCATATTATTTGGTTAATCAACGGTCAACAATCTTCTCATACAACTTTGATAGTTCTTTTTTCTGGGTACACTCAACTTTGATAGCTTCACTTTCTCTCACCCTCTCCTTCGCCTCCTATGTTGCACCGATACCGACATGGGATACAGATTACGACACGACAAGACACTCCGACATATTAATTCTAAAAAATGTTAGATTTTGACATGTTAGGACACGTTTTGATATTAAATAATATTTTTAATTTATGTAGTGTATATTATATTTAATATTCAACAATTTAACAAAAAAGTGAAGCTAGACTTATAATACTAATCAATTTTGCAAAAAAACAGAAGATATCCTAAATATTTATATTAAACCCAATAAAATGGTAATAGTAATCTAATGAATCTAATAGTTGGTACTAAAAACGCAATGCAACGCAACATTTGAAATCTTTTTTGAGTATCTGGAATGTGTGTTAGAGTGTCGAAAAATATCGAACACGACACATCATGATTTTTGAAGTGTTGGTGCTTCATAGTTCGCTACCATTCTCCGCAATACCCATTCTCAGGGAACACCGACCAAAATACCACTAATCACCAAGTTTTTTACCTAAATGTCACGCAAACAATATTATTTCCCAATATGCCACGTGAGCAAGTTCGCTGGACTCTGTAGCGAACTCAGTTTGCTGACGTGTCACGTTTTAGTGGACACCAAGTTCGCTACACGGGGTAGCGAACTTGATTTTAACTAAGTTCGCTACCCAATCTAGCGAACTTGAAACTATTTTTTTTTTTAACTTAGTACTTGTTATCCACTAGAAATGTGACACGTTAGCAAACTGAGTTCACTACAGTGTCCAATGAACTTGCCCATGTGGCATATTGAGAAATAACACTGTTCGTGTGACATTTAGATAAAAAATTCGGTGAACAGTGACATTTTGGTCCCTGTTCTCATTCTCAGCAATTAAAATTGTTACACGATTTGCAAGTAAATTCAATAACTGTCGAATGCATTGTACATCAAAGGCTTAAGTTTAGTCACTTTTTTGGCCAATTATGATTTGAGCCCTAAAATTGAAAATAAATATTTGGCTTCATGAAAGACGGAGAAAGATAATGGGTTGCTGACGATGCTGACGATTTCATAGTAGACTATTTTATACCATGTTCATTTTTTAATTTTCCAATATCTGAGTTACCAAAATCGAAAAAGTTAAATATATCGTTATAACCTAATAATTCAGAAAAAATTCACCGTATAACAATACTTTAGAATTAGTTTATGAAGGGATTGAGGTTGTCTTGGGGTTTGGATTATGAGAATGACAACGACAAAGAGATAGGGAGAAAGAAGCTTATTAACCGTTGATTAACCTCATAATCTAACACTAATTGATAGGTTGTAAATTTTCTAGTTATAAATATAATCATCCTTGTGTGTTTATATATATATATATATATATATATATATATATATATATATATATATATATATATATATTACTCGAACTCTTCACTATTATTTCACACCTAGGTATGGCCACAAAAATGAGTTCGGCTCGACAAACATGGTGGGGCAAGCTCGGTTTTTGGCAGGGAGGGACAGATCAGTGTAAAACAAGTTTGGGCTGGTTTGTCAAGTTTTTTAGTCTATTTTTAAAAATGGGATGGAACGGGCTGACTTATTGACGGATTGATGGCGGGACAGACGAGCTACCTTCTTTACCAATCACCTCTACACCTTGGGACTTTTAATATACATTTTCAGATATTTAATATTTTTAGGTGAAAAGCTTAAATTAATTTTACGAGAAATAATTATTGGTGTTTTTCATTATATGCATAACTACTACATATCACATGAATTTTAAGATTATTTTAATATTTATATAAAGGGTCCCAATTTTTTGCACAGTGTCTGCCTCAGACACAAAAAACAGAACCCACAAATTCTTTTATTTAAATTTTTTTTATCAGGATCAGACATTGTATACTGCTATTTATGTGTTTGTGGTAGAAAATTTATTTATGCCGCAACGGCATAAATAGTTTTGCCTTATATAAAATATAAGTTTAAAAGTACTTAAAATTATAATAAAAATGCATAATTAATTAAAAATAAATTAAAAATTTAAAAAATAAAGAATAACATATTTAAAAGAGAGTAAAGTAAAAAAAAGTATTAAATTAATGATAAATTTTACTCTAATTTAATACATAAATTTAAATTTGAAATGTCTGCGCCTGGTTGAGTGTTTATAGTGTTTAAGGGTTCTCCAAATGATACGAAAGTGCGTATGATCAGAACGACTTGGACAGTCCAAGGTGATGAAAAGTCAAGATACGTTCGTTAGGTTAGGTTGTCTACCGATTCCAATCGATTTAAATTCAGATATCTATTGCGGATCATGCCACCTTCACTGTTCAAGGAGCAGATTTATCAATAATCACTACCTATGGTCCATCATGTAATTTGCACATAATTTTTGTTATTACTTTTTATAGTTAATAGCAGAACTTCGTACGAAATTTAAGGGCGATAATAATGATTTTGACTTTCAAATATTCTCCTGAGTACTTATCGTTTATATCACAAGAAACCAGTGAAAGAAAGATTGAATCTTCCATTACTCAAGAACTGAAAGTTTAGAAAAGAGAATATCTAACTGTTTACAATGAAATAGATATATATACTGTATGAAGGCTTTAAAACTACGTAACAAAATCCACTAACTAATAACTAATCCACTAACTAATCTATTAACTACTTCATAACAGAATTAAGTTGCGTCATGTGGATTGATTGAATCTGTTAGAGGGTTGACATGGCACTGTTGATCTTCATAGGTGAGCTGGCTATTTTCTTTTTCTGCACTTCTATCTTTTTCTGCACTTCTATCCAATATCCCCCCACAAGCTGGACGGAGAATGTCTCGGAGACCAAGCTTGGCAGTAAGAGCATGAAAGGGTCGAGGATGGAGAGGCTTGGTGAAGATATCGGCAAGCTGCGCTGATGAAGAAACAAGAAGGAGATGAATGACACCATCGGTGATACGTTCCCTAATAACATGGCAATCAATCTCGATGTGCTTAGATCGTTCATGGAAGACCGGGTTCTTGGCAAGATAGATGGCAGACATATTGTCACAAAAAACAGAAGCAGGTTTGGAACAAGAGACTTGTAAATCCTGAAGAAGAAGACGAAGCCATTGAATTTCACATGAGATGGAGGCAAGGGCACGGTATTCGGCTTCGGCAGATGAGCGTGATACGGTGTGTTGCTTCTTCGATCTCCAAGAGACCAGGGAACGCCCCAAGAAAGTGCAAAGACCTGAAACAGAACGCCTAGTGTCTGGGCAACAAGCCCGGTCACTATCAGCAAAACCTGACAGCATTAAAGAATTGGTAGAAGAAAAGAACAGGCCTGTACTAGGGGAGCTCTTGATGTAGCGAAGAATACGATTAGCAGCTTGCATATGAAGGTCTGTAGGAGAAGACACAAACTGGCTTAGTTGATGGACTGCAAAAGATAGATCCGGTCGAGTGTTGGTAAGGTACAATAATCTTCCCACCAATCGACGATAAGGTAGAGGATCATGCAGTATTTCAGAAGCATCTTTAGCACGATGAAGTCTTGTGGTAGGTTCCATTGGGGAAGAGGCTGGTTTGCAGCTTAACATGCCACTATCAGAGAGAAGTTCAAGAGCATACTTCCTCTGATTGACAACAATGCCAGATTGAGAGCGAGCCACCTCTAATCCTAAGAAAAAACGAAGATCACCCAAGTCCTTTATCTTAAAAGAAGAATCCAGAAACAATTTAACCTTGTTGATTTCGGCTAAATCATTCCCTGAGAGAACAATATCATCCACATAGATCAACAGTGTTGTGAATGAAGAATTATGCTTCTTAAATAAAAGAGAGTGATCAGCATGGGATTGTTTGTAACCAAGAGAAAGCAATGAAGAGGTCAGTTTCTCATACCACTGTCTACTGGCTTGCTTAAGGCCATATAGAGACTTCTGTAGTTTACACACCTTGGGAGGATCTGATTTGGGAAAACCATCAGGTAAATGCATGTAGACTTCTTCATGAAGATCTCCATGCAGAAATGCATTATTGACGTCGAGTTGCATGAGATGCCATCCATCTGCGTGTATCCCTTGGCAACCAAGTGTGCCTTATATCTTTCTATGCTGCCATCAGCTTTGAGTTTAGTCTTATAAACCCATTTACACCCTATAATATGCTTATTGGTTGGTTGATCAACAAGAACCCAAGTTCGATTTTGTTCAAGAGCCTGAATTTCAGTTTCCATTGCCTTTTTCCAGCAGTCTTGCTTAGAAGCTTGTGAGTAAGATTTTGGTTCCATATTAGTAATGGAGTTACAACAAAATCGAGTGAAAGAAGGAGAACAATGTTCATAAGAGAGTACATCAGATAGTGGAAAAGGGTTTGGTTTGATTGGATTGACAGTATTTGGTTTGGTTTGAGTGTTTAGTTTGGTTTGAGTTGTAGTGTTTGGTTGTGATAGTGAAATGTGACAGTGAAAATCACGAAGGTAAGTAGGAGGATTATGAGGTCTAGTAGAGCGACGAAGAGGGAGCTCTATTGGAACAGAAGATGGGTCAGATAAAGGTGCAATGTCACGGGTAGGTATTGGAGTAAGTGGGTGTAGTTGAAAAGGATGGATATCACAGGCTGCAGCATCACGTGGGTTGAGTAAAGGTTCTGCAATACATGGTGTATCATAGATGGGTAGGACAGGTGAAAAGTGAGGCTGACAATTTTCTGCAGCATTGGTTTCTTCCTTAAAAGGAAAACAATTTTCATAGAATAAGACATTTCGTGATGTAAAAAACTCTCTAGATTTCAAGTCATATACAATGTATCCTTTTATCCCATCTTGATAACCAACAAAAGCACATCTCCTTGCCCGAGGAGAAAATTTTCCTCTGTGAGCAGTAAGTGTACTCGCATAGCTTAGGCAACCAAAAATGCGTAGATGATCAAGAGTAGGTGGTTTGTCATAAAGCATCATGTAGGGAGATTTGTTGTTAAGCAATGGAGTGGAAATCCGATTGATTAAGTGTGTAGCATGTGAGATGGCAAAATTCCAGAACTTTATGGGTAAGTGAGAGTGAAAGACTAAAGACCGTGCCACATTTAACAAGTGTTGATGCTTTCTCTCTACCCTCCCATTTTGTTGGGGAGTTTCAACACAGCTCCTTTGATGAATAATGCCCTTTTGAAGGTAGTAATCTGTCATGAGAAATTCGGAACCATTATCACTGCGAACCACTTTAACTTTTACATCAAATTGGGTTTCTGCATATGAAATGAAATGTTGTAGTCTCTTGCGTACATCAGCTTTGCTCTTTAGTAGGATTATCCACATAAATCTTGAGAAATCATCTACTAATGTGAGAAAGAATTTGTGTCCATGGATTGAAGGAACTGCAAAGGGACCCCATATATCTGCGTGCAAAACATCAAAGATTTTATTACTTTGACTGCTACTAACACGAAATGGTAGCCTGTGTTGTTTACTGATGTGGCATGTATCACATGGCCTTACATCATCATAAGAAATGAAAGGGAAGGACTTAGACATTTGCCTTAAACATTCAAGAGACAAATGACCTAATCTAAAATGCCAAAGTTTGGCATTATTCATCTTTTGAGTTACATTGATCAAACTCTTATTTAAAAGCTGAAAATTCTCTGGAACTTGCTTTGGATACTCAAAGATATACAGCCCACCCTTGACTTTAGCTGTACCAATCATCCTCTTTGTATCCACCTGCTCAATGAGGCACGAATTCTTGGAGAAGGTCAGACAACAAGGAATGGAGTTAATTAGTTTCAAAACAGAAACTAAATTCACCTTGAAATCGGGTACATACAAAACATCTACCAATTTTAATGAATCAGATAGACAAACTGTACCACAAACAGAAGTAGTTACACGAATGCCATTTGGTATCATGATTGAGATTGGAGGAATATTATGAACCGAACTGAACATTGAGATCATGGAGCATATATGATCTGTAGCTCCTGAGTCTAATATCCAATAGTTGAAATGATTACCTGTAGGTGCATTTGAAGAGGAGTTCACTGCTGTGACTAAGTTGGATGAGTGAGGAGATGACTCATTCTTTTCAATTTCAAGAGGAGTATTCTGCAAAAGGCTTAGTAACTTCTGATATTGGACTTGTGATAAAGAAACTCCAAGATTAGATTCATCTACTTTGTTCTCATTGATGTCACTCCCATCAATTTCTTGTTGAACTAAATTTGCAGCATTGTACTGTTTAGGAACTCCAGTTCTGTATCCAGGGGGAAAACCATGAAGTTGATAGCAAGAATCAACCGTGTGGTTTTGCCTACCACAATGAGTGCATATCTTTCTTCCTTGATTTCCAGCAGTGAATCCACGCCCTTGACCAGTGGATCCGCGTCCCTGACCTCCTGTATTTGGCATGAATTTTCCTTTCTCAACAAAAGGCTTTCTACCAATGTTAGTTCCATTAGTAAAGGAATGAGACAACAAAGAAAATTCACCTTGAGGAACTGACTGAAATTGTCGTTCCTGCTGAACCACCAAAGAAAAAACTCTACTGACATGAGGAAGTGGATCAAGCATCATGACTTGGGATCTGACATGAGCATATTGCTCATTTAGTCCTTTGAGGAATCTTACTGTCTGATCTTGATCTCTGTGAGTTTGTATGAGTGCAAGGAGGCCACAATTGCAGGCAACAGCACAACGACACACAGGTAATGGACGTAAATTGTCCAGTTCATCCCATAAAGTTTTCAACTCAGTGAAATAATCAGTAATGCTCATTTCACCTTGCTGAAGCTTATAAAGATCTTCTTGAATTTCAGATAATCGAAATATATCTGATTGACTAAAATGATTCTTCAAATCAAGCCAAACATCGAAGGCTTTATCCATCCAAAGAATTGATTTTTCTATTGAAGAACTAATGGATCTGTGAATCCACGCTAAGACCATAGTGTTGCAATGCTGCCATGCCACAAACAAAGGATCAGCAGCAACTGGTGGAACAATGGATCCATCTATGAATCCGAGTTTATTCTTTGATAGCAGAGCCATGCTCATACCTCGCGCCCAAGTGTGGTAATTCTTTCCACTCAAAGGAGGACTAACAAGAACGAGAGCAGGATTTTCATTCGGATGAATGTAAAATGGATGTCCAGGATTCGTGAGGAACTCTGTAATCAAATCAGCCATCGTTTCAACCAAGAAGAACGACGCAAGAAGAAACTTTAAAGAAAATGATGCAGCGGAATGTGGATACCAGAGCCTATGATTGCTCTGATACCATATCACAAGAAACCAGTGAAAGAAAGATTGAATCTTCCATTACTCAAGAACTGAAAGTTTAGAAAAGAGAATATCTAACTGTTTACAATGAAACAGATATATATACTGTATGAAGGCTTTAAAACTACGTAACAAAATCCACTAACTAATAACTAATCCACTAACTAATCTATTAACTACTTCATAACAGAATTAAGTTGCGTCATGTGGATTGATTGAATCTGTTAGAGGGTTGACATGGCACTGCTGATCTTCATAGGTGAGCTGGCTATTTTCTTTTTCTGCACTTCTATCCAATAGTTTACTCGAATTAGTAATTTTATTACTTATGATTTCGACATAATATTTTCTTATTTCGTTCTATTCATTGATACAATCATACAATGACAAAAAGTTATAGGTAATAAAGTAGGGATAGGATATTGTAATAACTAAGTATAGTTACTACCAATGCTATTAACAATCGATTTCACTGTTAGATTGGTTATTTTGAATCGACGGTTCAGATTTGATACTTATATATACTCTTTCTCTCCCTTTCCTCCTCTATTGTACTATACTCTTTACATGTAGCCGCGACTCATCATCGAAAAAGAGCATAGTGAGAGAGAGAATGAAAGAGAGAGAGGGAAAGAAAGAGGCTATATAGATATCAAATATGAACTGTCGGATCAAAATAACCAATTGAACGGTGAAATCGATTAGTAATAACATTGAAAGTAAATATACTTGGTTGTTATAATATCCTATCTTATACCAAAAAAATAAATAAAAAATTCTTGTAATATTTGCTAGTGCCGATCACTTTTTCTTACACTCACAAAATATCAAACAAAAAATATATTAAAAAAATGCATGAACTACCTAATAGGTATAATAATTGAGTTAGTAACACAAGTTGAGTAGACACAAGTTAAGTAGAGTGGGGAGAGAACTTGAATTCAATTTCTACCTAATACATCTTTAAAGAGGGTGAAGAAGTTTTAACTATAACTAAATTCCGATCCAGGATTAATCTCGTAGATAGGCTCAAAGAATTAAAGTTTGTGCGAATACTTAAGGGCTGACTTGTCTCAAAAGGTAATTAGAGTCAATATAAAACATAAAATAAAATAAAAAAGAGCATGAAACATTTTACGTAAAACTTAATTTTTGCTAGTACCAATCACCATTTTTCACTCTGACAAAGTATGAAAGAAAATATATACAATTTTTTTTTTTTGTTTTGTAAAACATTGTTCACGGTAATTTTTCTCACAGTTAAAACACTATTGCTCTTTTTTTTTTTTTTTTGATATTAAGTTATAAACAAATTAAATTCAAAACTTAAAGCGGTGTTTTGGTTATTTTTTGTTAGTATGCTTTAATTAATAATTATAAAAATATCATATTACTTTCATTTCTAATTTTCAAGATTTTATAAAACAAATAATGAAAATAACAAGCTGCTTTTATCATTGTCTTACCAAAATCTTGAATCATTATTGACAAAAGGAAAAAAAGGGGGAAATGTTTATTATTTTATAAAATATAAGAACTCTATCATTCTCTAAGTAAAACGACTATATTTCTCTCACCAAAAAAAAAACGACTATATTTTAATATATATATCTGGTGATTTTTATTTTTCTCTCTACAAAATTAAGTGACAAGAGAAAAAGAAAATATTGTGGAGAAAAAAGATAAAATACTTTCACTTAAAATAACATAAAGTTATATTCTTTAAAATAAAAAATATTTTTCCAAAAAAGAAGAAAGAATATCACATTTTTGTAATTATCAATAAATACATCACTACCAAAAATGAAAAAGAATAACAATCAAACACCACCTTATTCTTTATTGATAAAAATAATTATGAATAAAATTGATCAAATCTGATTTCATTCGGAATTAACTCAATGTACCAAATAATCGACTGACTTCAAAAGTCATTCCATTACTTTATTTTTTCGTGATTGTGGTACCAAACAGGACATACTCAAGCTTTTCAGTACCTTTAGTAACAACAAAGGAAAAACTCAATACGATTAGAATGGGAAAAGCACCATTTTAAAGCATTTGGATAAAAGAATTGTCAGGTGAGGTGACAGGACTAGTCGCGTCACTGATACTGACGGGACTCGTACCACGTCAACACCACGTAGGCAGTCCAATTACCGTAAAGCTTCGGAAGGCCATAACTTATGACTCGGGTATCCAAATCAGATGTTTTTTTTTTTTGATTTCACATAACTTTTCGAGATCTATGCAATGACACCTCATTTGATATATTTTATCTCCGACAAACATAGTTTGAAGATCTTCTGGATAAACGCTCTTGGGATTGTGATACAATTGTTACAAATTCAAACTATGTTTGTACGAGATAAAATATTTAAAATTCGGTGTCATTGCATAGATCTCGAAAAGTTATGTGAAATCAAAAAGAAAATTATCTGATTTGGATACCCGAGTCACAAGTTATGGCCTTCCGAAGTTTGACTGTAATTGAACCGCTTACGTGGCGCTGACGTGACACAAGTCCCGTCAGTATCATTGACAAGACTAGTCCCGTCAGCATAGGTGACAAGTTTGACTGCATTAACCGGATAATTCTTTTGCCCAAAAAATTTAAAATGGTACTTTAGCCCGATTAGAATATACAAACATAAAAGAGGCCAAAATATAAAAGAGTTCAATGGCTGTTTAGTGATTTTAAAGAAGATAAAAATGCAGGCAGAAACATCCTCAAAAGTAACCCAATACAGGAGACTCTTGATTGGAAGCCTTACTAGCCTTGGCCACCAAAGCTATCACGGTTATCATGCTGCCATCCATAACCCTGAGCATCATGTCCAAGCTCACCAGAATAGTAGTTCTGTTTCAACTGTGACATGTGAGGTGGAGGTGGTGGTGGTGGTGGGAGGGGCATGGGCTGTGGTGCCAATATACCTTTGGCATCCCTTGGATCCACAACCATACCACCCTGTGCTTGTTCAAAAGGCACACCAGCAATTCCTGCATGCCATGCATGGGGAAAATTTCCAGGAAAATTTGGGCCACTTGGGGCACCTTGTGGGAAACCCAGTAATGAACTCTGGTCCCCACCTATATCAGAAGCCGAGTCCTGCCTAGGCATATCATAGGGAGCAGCATAAAATGGTTGAGCTCGTTCATGTGGGTAAGGGGGATAACCAAATGGCATAGGAGGGTTCAGCATTGGGTTTGAAGTAACCTGTGAGGGCATATTGGAAGGTTGTGCAGAGTGCATTGTTGGATACTCAGGAAATGGGGTCTCTTGACCAACTGCTTGCTGCCTGTCAGAAAACTGGGAAGGTTCTTGTGGGGGATGCTGCATGTCAAAACTTTGTTGATGAAAGCCCTGTTGTATACCTCCAACAGAGCCAGACAAGGTATCTGAAGGGTGATGTTGTTGGCCAAAAAATGGTGGCTTTGGCTGCAGTGTTGGTCTTGAAGGTGGTTGCTCCCTTGGTGGCTGTCGGCGAGTTTTGTCTTCCACATCATGTTGTTGGGAATTTGAACCAGGAGAAAAAACTGGCCTTTGGGGACCTCGAGCTGTGGAATCTGAAGCTGTGGATTGCCTAACACTCTGTGCCTCCGACTCATTTCCTTCATCTTTATCCGCATTGGGACGAAGAAGGTTAGCATGGCTGTCTTGGATATGAGATTCAAAATCAGCCTTCTTCAAGAAAGATTTGAGACAGTGAGGGGCTGCACATATGAGGATTCCTTCCATCATTTTGATCGTCTGAATCTTCTGGATTCGTTCATCACACCTGCGTTCCAAGGAAGATGAAAACCATTTCTTTTACACAGACATCAGATGTTATACAGAAAAGATAACTTCTACCCATGAAAGCTATCAATTGCAAAACAAATTCCCTCGCCAATATCAAGGTGGACATACCTCAAGCCCCCAAAATACAAGGCAAACAGTAAAAATGAACGACTAAATAAACCACCCCTTTTTCCATGCTTATTTAAATATTTATAGTATTTCTGGTATTGCAAAGTGGAAAAAAAAGTATTGCTATACACTGCTTGCATACATATCCTTTACACCCATTCAAGCTGACAGATCTTGATTTGTGTGCAGATGTGCCATAGACATGTACAAATCAAAATATGCCATCCTCCACATATCAGGTGTGAATGATGTGAAAGCAAGTGGCATGTAAGTGGATGGATTAAATAAAAATGCACAAATATTTAAGAATGAATTCTGAAATCTTATTTCCAAACTAATTAAAAGTATTATCAAATTCATGAAAAATAATGTAACAAACGAAAGGTTTAATGCACCCCTTTAGAAATATAAATTCATAATGCACTTCTTGCCTGAAAAATTAAAGGCATACAACTTAAACTTAGTTAATGTGTCAAAGACATTTGTAAAAGGACAAAAGAGGGGGCCAGTTAGACTGAAGGCAAGATCTCCTAAATTAGATACTTGGCAAACATTATACTCCAAAGGGAAGTCCTGTAGGAACCCAGAAAATGGAAGGAAATTTAAAACAGACAAACATCACTAGCGTCATTGCTTTACTGTATGAAGATCAGAAGATAAGAAATATCCTTACAGGTAGCACATTGAATCACTTCTAGCACAATCGAGACAGAAGGCATGCTCACAAGGGCTCTGCAAGATAATAAGCCTGTTAATTTACTGTAAACCAACATCAAGGTATTTAACAAGTTCTACCACATGTTCAGTGAGAACAAGACAAACACATTATCTAAATTTTAATATGGCAGCCTTATCACTAAACAGGTCCACCTCTCAAAGCATGCTTAACATCTAGAACTCTAACTGCAAACGAACTATGTCGGGGGGAAAATGTATTTTGATACAATTATCATATACATTTTGTCATTTTCATCAAATTTAAAATAAGAATGATAATGCCATCAATGCAATAACCAGAGTGTTATCTAGAAATGCTAAAGAATAAAACCATTGGCCCATTATAGGAATATATCAAGTGGAAGCTAATAACACCATATAGCAGAAAGATAAAAAGAAAACTCCAAATCAAGGACATACAAGAACATACATCTTATATTCAGATAAAAGCTTCCATTAAAAAATTATATGTGCATGAAAGAGAAGTTAGCTGTCCACTTAATAACCATTCAGCATTTCAGCTAGCATGCTCTGTTCAACAATATTTTTTTGCTATGCATTGTATATTTGGAGAGGACAAAGGCTGGGGCTAGAACAAACAGTATTTCCAGAAAAAAAAACCACTTTTGAAACTAAGCCTGAATGAAAAAAACTAAATTAGAACCAAACAACTTAGATGCTGTCATGATTTTAAGCATCCTAACAAGCAGAAATCTCAATTGTAGAAAAGGCTACCATGTGTAAGTAGTTACCAGCCGTCCATAAATAGCAATTGGGAAATCACAGCGAACACAGAAATGGACTCGCTCGCCAAGCTGGCGCCGGGATCTACGGCCCAAAGTCTTAACAAGTGAAGCAGCAGTAGCTGCCCCAATGCCCTTTGCAACAGGAAGATCAGCAAGGATCAGATGGTCAGGGCATGCAACTGTAACAGTCTCAACAGGTGAAAGCTTCGCCCCTCCTGACCCTTCTGAAGCAGGAGCCTTACTAAGCCGAATCTGAAGCATATTTCAATCAACTTCTTCCCTCAAATTCTCAAAATCTTTCAAGACAGTGATTCCAATTGGGTATATAATTATACCAACATATACTCCTTCCTCCTTCAGCAAACCAATAAAAAAGTAAACACTTTTAGATTTTAAAAAAGATAATGGTGAGCAACAAATAAGTGAAGCATATATTCAGGGACAATAATTAATCCAAAAGAAAAAAGAAAAAATGATTAGCATTCCTTATGTACTATAAGCTTTATATTTAATTTCACAAATAACACATAAATCAAATTATAATATAGAAGTTATATAAGAACCCCAGAAACATGCAAATTAATCGAAATTAATAAAAAAAAAAGATAAACAATAATGCCATGAATTTGTGGTGTATATTAAATCTGGGGTTAACAAAACCACAGGCATTTAAAAGTTCAAAATCTTGGATGAAAAAATTGGGACCAGATTCGACGGCGTTCCTAAGTCGCCACAAAATTAAACCCTAAATTGATATACATACATACATATATATTTAAATATGTATGAATGAAAAGGTAAGGGGATTTTGATTTGATTGAGGAAGAAATTTGTTGAAGAAACTAACTTGCAGTGAACGAATGTAGATGCTTCCACTCTGGGATTTGACTCGGTTTGGATGATTCGTTGGTTCGCGATGCAGAGGCGCTCGAATAAGCGCAATGCTTTGCTTTCCGCGATTGCTAGTTTGCAACCCGAGTCTGCAAATACGGAAAATATATTTTCTTAATTGTGTCTTACAATTAAAAACAAATTTGATTAATAATTATGAGGGAGGATATTCTAAATATTAAAATGTTCAATTACCAATCTAATTATCGTTGTATCAAAAAAAAAGAGAAGGTTAAGAAGTTCTCGAATAGAGAAAAAAGGTTGATCCAATGATGATTAAATAGGTAGTAAGTTGTAGGGATGAAAGTGGGCTGGGCTGGGCCGAGCTTTGTCCCGTAAAGCCCAAGCCTATGCCAAAAAATTTCAATTTGGCCCGGCCCGATAGCATAGTATGAGTCTAACTGTTAGCCTATCTTGCCCCATTTATAAAAATACAAATGGCCCGGCCCGGCCCGTTAACTTATTAATCTTTAACTTCCAAGCAGATCATGAATCAACTACACAAAATACTCAAATTCTATTGTTAAAACAAAAATCACAATTTTAACGTCCAAACAAAACCACGATGATTCAATGATTCAAAATACACCTTTTTCCTTCTCAGCCTTTCAATTAAACATTATCAATAACAGAATCTGATATTAAGCTTTTTCTAATCAAGATCAATATGAACAAGGAACTCTAATTATCTGATAAACAAACACACAGAGATCAGAGATAACTTGAAGGTGGTGGACAACAGTGGTGGCGTGAATGGTGGAGGACGGCGGTGATGTGTCTTACTCGGGACTCGGGAGCTTGCAGGTGAATTAAGGTTTAACAATAACGCTATCGTCTTACAAGATATAAGTAAAGAGTAAAAGGAATTTTTGGTATGTTATTAACTATAGTAACTGAGATTCCAAAGCAGAACTATCCAGAACAATTAGGCCAGTCTTGGAGGCTCATGGGCCAGGTTTAATATATTAAGCCTCCGACCTAATTATCTAATCAAACCTTTACACCAGCTCAAGTCCGACCTGCCAAGTAAAAAGGCCGAGTCAGGCTAGGCACTAATGGGCCGGGCTGTAGGCCTTTGTGGGCCGCCCAGTTTCACCCCTAGTAAGTTAGTAGTGGAAAATGTTAGAAGTAAGAATATCTCTTCTTAATAAATATAGGGTTTGAGGTTTTTCTTGTAAGAGGTAGGTTATACTTACAATTTTTTTTTACAACCATATCTTAACACTGTTAATTTTTGCCAATAAACGGTTATGATTCTCAAAAATTGAAATCATTAATTAATTATTAATTCACAATAAGTCAATGTGGCGGAAATCAACAGTGTTAAGATATGGTTGTAAGATGTAAAAAAAAAGGTCGTAACTATAACCTTTCTTTTCTTTTGAAAGATATAAAATTATATTATTTTAAGTTAGAGAAAGATACAATAATGCAAATTATGGGGAAAAATTGATTTTTTTTTTAATTTTAATTTTAATCAAAAAAAAATTATTTTGTATTGTGTCTTTCTCTCACTTAAAATGACCCAAATTTATACCCTTTAAAAAAATAAATATATTCCAGTAAATATAATAAAATATTTTGAATTATTGTGTTTATGTATAGATTATGTGTCCGTTATTTTATGGGTAATACTTTTCTTATGATACTTCAAACAATATTATTTTCTACATTCATATTATTCAAATGGGTCCTACAATTTTTTTTCTCTTTCACTCATAGTTCTTTTTTCTCTCCTATTTATTGTTTATGTAGGAGATAATGTTTTTCTTATGTAACACAAGAAAAGTATTACTTTAATTTTATATTGTTCTAACTTCTAGTTACATCTCAACCTTAACTGTAAATTTTATTTACATGTAAGACATCCTGATTTATTAGACATGTAAGTTGTTATGTATAAATAAAGGGTTTTATAAGAGTTATGTTGTAGGAAAAGTGATTGTGTTATATTATAGAGATTCGTTTTACGTGTCAGAGTTTTTTTATTGTGGACCCCACAAAACATTGTGTGAGTAGGAACTTTTTTGTGGTCATGTTAAATGATAGATGATAAACCCATAAATAAATTAAGATTTGGCGTAAATTATTCTTATTTTTATATCGATGCAATAATAACTTATCCCATTAAATAATTTTATCGGAATTATGTTTCTCATACACAGGCAAAAAATTGGTGGGATAATCCATTTTTTTCTCTCTTTCCCTTGGTTGGTCTTATCCACTTTTTTGTATGTTACATAAGATAAAATTATTTTTTATAATATGATAAACCTATTCTTCTAATTTTATTTGCCAAATATGATATAAATGTAGCTAAAATAAAGGGAGTTACTAGCTAATCTCATATTAATAGTTATACTATATGGTATTCTCATGTGGCTAAGACAAATATGTGGAGTTTATAATTTAAAAGAAAAATAAAAATGGCACAAGATTCAATTAGTCTAGAGCATAAGATATCTTTCTCTAACAACATGATACTTATATTTTCTTAAAATAAATTATTTAATGAGTCATACGTAGAATATATTATTATTATTAATTAATTTTTAATTAAAGAAAATACTTATATACATATATAATATCAAGTGTAAACTTATTTACTATTTTCTTAACTTATTTAGTATGCGTTGTTGGGAAAGTTTTTATTTTATTTTTATTTTTTTAAATGTTAGAACTGTTTATTTTTTGTAATTTTCTTAACTTCATCTAAAACTTTTTGAAAATATTTTAATTTAAAAACTAATTTTTCTTAAGAAAAACGTCAAACAACTAGACTTTTAATCACTTAATAAAATAATTTTATGTTTGGTTTCCCTTAAAGTTTTAGAAGAAAAAGTTTACTCCTAACTTTTTTTTTTGAAGTAAATGAGCTTGCCTTTTTTTTCAACTTGTTCGATAATATATAATTCTAATGATATATATATATATATATATATATATATATATATATATATATATATATATATATATATATATATCAAATTTTAAATTTGACACCTCATGTAAAGAGCCATATATATATATATAAATATATATATATATATATATATATATATATATATATATATATAAATATATATATATATATATAAATATATATATATATACATACATATATATATATATATATATATATATATATATATATATATATATATATGACAAGATTTCTTGGGAGTTCCTGAAGGACACGCTTGTGGATGTTGGTTTGCCTGAGAATATTATTTCTCTGATCATGTGTTGTGTCTCGTCGTGTACTATGAATTTGTTATGGAATGGATCAACTATGACATAATTTTCTCCAAATCAAGGTCTTCGTTAGGGAGATCCTTTGTCTCCTTATCTATTCATTCTTTGCATGGAAAGACTTGCTCACTTGATTAATGTAGCAGTTCATGAGGACGTTTGGAAGCCTATTAGATTGAATAGACGAGGACCACTGCTTTCACATCTATTTTTTGCAGATGATCTTCTGCTCTTTACAGAAGCCACGGAAGGGCAAGCTGTTATTATCAATAAGATTCTTGATTTTTTTTGCAGGTGTTCTGGTGAGAAGGTTAGCAAGGAAAAAACAAAAGTATTCTTCTCCAGAAACATTAATCATACCCGAGTGCAGAATTTAAGCCAGTTGATGGGATACTCTTTATACAAATGACTTGGGTAGATACTTGGGTATTCCTTTTTGTCATAGCCGTGTTACAAAGAATACGTTTGGCTATATCTTGAATCGGATGCAAGTTCGTTTGAATGCCTGTAATCAACGTAGCTGGAAGATCAACTTTGGCTAGGTCAGTTCTTACTGCAATTCCTCAATATCCTATGCAGAATTGTATTATTCCTAGTGGTACGTGTGATCGTATTGAGAGTGTAACTAGGAATTTCATATGGGGATCAACTTCTGAACGAAGGAAAGCTCATATGGTTTCTTGGGAGATGGTTTGTTTGCCGAAGAATGTAGGGGGCTTGGTTTTCTTAAAATCAAAGAGAATAATATGGCTTTTATCATGAAGCTAGGTCACTGTATCATGACTGATCGTAATTCGCTTTGGGTTCGGGTCCTTCGTAGCAAGTATAAGGTGGAGAAGAGGCTCATTCATAGCATCTTGGCTTCAGCGAATGATTCTGGATTATGGAAAGCTATTGTTAAGTATTGGTCTCAAACTCTAGAGAATTCTCGTATCATTTTAGGTCATGGGGTTCATATGTCTTTTTGGATGGATTCGTGGGTTCAAGGTTGTCCTCAACTTGTTTCTCTGGCTGTTCAATCTATTCTTCCTATTATGCTTCATTGGTCTACGTCTCAATTTGTAACTTGTTATGGTAACTGGGACTGGCCTTTATTCCAGCACCTACTTCCTACTTCAGTATTAGACAAGATTTGTAGTGTGCTCCCTCCTACAGTGGATTCTTCTTCTGACCGGTTATTTGGGCAGGTAGCCAAGATGGGTTTTTTCCAATTAAATCAGCTTAAAATTTCCTCATGGGTACCTCGCATTATCATCAGGATAGAATTTGGAAGGTAATTTGGGCTTGGCCTGGTCCTGAACGTATTAGAAAATTCTTATGGCTTCTTTACAGATGTTCCCTTTTAACTAATGTTCGGAGAGTGCATCGTCACGTGGCTACTGATGCAACATATCTGAGATGTCATTATAATCATGAGGATAGTTTACATGCCATTAGAGATTTTCCTGGTGCCAGGGAATTATGGGAGCATTGGGTTCCTTCTGATCATAGTAATGACTTTTTCTCCATGGATCTTCACCTATGGATTCAGACAAATCTAGGTATAAAAGGTCCGTTTCAAAGTGATAGAACTTGGCCTTTGTTCTTTGGGGTGATAGCTTGGTGTTTGTGGGGGAAAGAAATAAGGCTATCTTTGATCAAACTAGCACCTCGAAGTATGGTCTCATTAGGTGCATTACCCAAATTTGTGGTAACATTCAATTGGCTAATGAAACTCTTATTAGGATTAGTCATAAGGAGCTCAGAAGAAAGGAACGTCTCATACACTGGAATTTTCCCTCTGAGGGTTATGTTAAACTTAATGTGGATGGTTCCAGCATAGACGGTGAGCAAAAAACTGCGTGTGGTGGAGTCATAAGGGATGCTGCTGGAAACTGGTTAGTTGGCTTTACAAAATTCCTTGGGAGTGGTACTTCTATTTCAGCGGAAATTTGGGGGTTCTTGACAGGTATGGATCTGGCTTGGCATAAGGGATTTAGGAGAATCTTTGTGGAGGGTGAATCCAAGGTGGCTTTGGAGTTTTTAAGAAAAGGGTGTGAGGCAAGTCATCCTCTTTCTTCTTTAATCATCCGAGCTCGTAGTATGCTTCAAAGAGACTGGATTATTCAGCTTAGTCATACCTATAGAGAAGGCAATTTTGTTGCTAATTGGCTTGCTACTCATGCTCCTCATCAAGATGGACAACTGATTGTGCTTGATGTCCCTCCGACGGCTTGTTTGGAATTGCTTCGTAATGATTTGAGGGGAGTTAGTCTCCCAAGATTGTGCCTAGTATAGGGCTTTTTTTGTTGTTTTAGTTTTCATTGTGTTTAAAAAAAAAAATATCCCCTCCACAGTATTCACTGAGCTAAATCCGACGAGGTCTACTAACATAAGCAAGATCAGCAAAATAAAATAAAAGTCTAATACTAGGGAGGTATAATAAGACAATATGTTAGATTTTCAAGTACTTATCTTGTTTTCTTTAAAATACCATTTCAAGGTTGCATTTTCTATTCCACATATTTATTTTGAGTAGTCACTTGTTAAAATACCATTTCAAGGTGGCATGGAGTGGAGTGGTTGGGTCTTGTGTTGTTTGAGGTCAATAAACTGTTAGAAGTTCAGCCGAGTAGGTTGAGTTTGTGTTATTTTGGGTCAATAATTTGTTAGTGGCTCATCTTCCCCTTTATCTATTTTGCGTCGTCCTTTTTAGCTTGCACGAGGGGAACATTTTCAATTAGCTAAATATTGTATATTCAATTAGCTAAATTATTCAGTGGCGGAGCTAGGTTATACCTGGGTGTGGTCTCGGCCCGGGTTAGATTTTAACAAATTATATTTATTATATATAATTATATAACTTATTATAATTTGGTCTGGATTAAAATTGTAATTTGTCCCGGGCTACAATTTGTAATTTGGCCCTATCTAAAACCTAAAATATTTTTGGTGAAAGATTTGGGTAAGTTGTATTATGTTATGTGTTCAATTTTCACTTGTATAAAAAAATAAAATATTTTTAGTAAAATTAAAAATATTTAATAAAATTATGATACTTCTTGGTGTTTCCTGTTTATGTACTATGTATTTAATATGATTTAAATATATTATGATATGAACAAATTAAAATTAAAAAAATAAATATACATATAATTTTTTGGCCCAGGCTCAAATTAGAGCCTAGCTCCGCCACTGGTTGTATTAATGGTGTCCATGGTGTTGCTAGAATTGAGACTAGTGAACCTTTGATGGACAACCAAGCATTTGACGAATCAATGGAATTGGACTTGGGATCTTGAATGACTCAAGTGTAGGTAAGTTCATGCCTTTAGTGATTGGTTGTGAATTGCATATATTGTGATGAATATAGATATATTCATATGTTTTCAATTTGATTGATTGTAAACTCACCTTATGGATAGGTGTTTTGGTCATCAAAGTGTTAGGTTGTTACTTTGAGAATAAAGCTTGTTATGTGGGACTTTGGTGCTCGGAGCAAGCATTGAAGGAGCTTTATATGTAAACCTCTAGACCATAGAGTTAATCCCCTTGTATGTTCCATCATGCTCCATTGTGGAGGAATGTTTATATGTGGTGGTATATGATAATGATAGTAAAGGCATGATCATGCATTAATAAATGATGTAATGGTTGTTAAGTGATAATTGATGCTATGATTGTTAAAGAATAATTGATGCATGATTAAATTATGTAAAAATTATGAATGATTGACTAATGGGAGTAAAGGTTAGATGTAATGATATAAATGATGAAGGAAATGAGGGATGATAATTAAGAAAGGAAGTAATTATTGTTAGTTAATGAACTAGATGATGATTGAAAATCGATGAATGGTTTAACAGTTGAAGTTGAATGATTGAGGGGATGACTGGTAGTTAATAGATGAGGTAATGACCGACAAATGATTGTAAGGTCCTTAGATCAGTCGAATGTATATTTAGATGTGTGATAGGATGTGTGGCCTTTACTTGGAGCCACTCCTGAGTATAGCTCCTTATGGTTAATATTTGAGAGGAACAACCCTTGAGGATCCCTCTTGAAAGTACCATGCAAGTATGGACTTCCCATAGAAAATAGCCTTATGTGGATCTTCAGGTTATTTGTCTTACCCTTGAAAATAGCCCTATGCGAGTCTCATTTTGGTATGAATCTAAAAGAGATAGCCCTATTGTGGATCTCTCTTGAAAGTGCCTTGTGTAGTGTGAAATGATGATTTGTAGGAACTTTTCTTGGAAACAGCCTTATGCAGATCTCCTTGTGGTAAGAGCCTAAGAGAAACGACCAGTTGTGGATCTCTCTTGGAAGTTCCTAGAGTGAGATTACGGATTTCCCTTGGAAACAGCCCTATGCAGATCTCCTTATGGTAGAAACCTACGAGAAACAGCTCGTTGCGGATCTCTCTTGGAAGTTCCACGGATGGTTTGAGGAATATTTGATATGATGGACGTCTCTTAGAAATAACCATATGTGGGTCTCCTTGTGGTAAAGACCTAAGAGAAACAGCCCTATATAGATATTTGATGCTCACCGGCAAGTATACCGATCGCACAAGTAATAAAGTAATAAATAAAGTTTGTCTCCACGGGGATTGAGATCAAATACCAAATAAACGTGCTCTTTAAGAATGGAAGAGTCCAAAAGAGTTTGTGACAAATATTGTCAAGTTGTGTAAATTGAGAACTGAAAATAAAGACTTATTTTTAGGATTTTCTAAGGATCAAGAAAACAATAAAAATGAGATGTGATTTGAAATATATGAGAAAAGCATTGTAGCCAGGATTCATTCACCAAATGATCCCCGCTTTTTACTCCGGATTGATTTACAATAATCATTTATATAATTACTCAGATAAATTATCATCTAAAAAAATTTAATAGTTAACCCCTAATTCCTTGCAGGGTTAACCCTTTAACCCCAATTGGAACCTCAATTCCTTGCAATGTTCCGCATGGATTCAAGCATTAAACGCGATAAATTAAACATCTACAATCAGATAAAACGTCTATTCCTAGCACGCATACAGATCGTTACCCTACTCCCTTTCAAGATCAAAACCCCAATATTCCTATCTAGGGTTCTAATCCTCAGACTATTATCAACTATTAGAGTGATCAATTCTAATAAAGAAAATATAAAATTCACACAGAGTAGTGATAAAGATAATTATATGAACGAATAAAGATAAATCAATCTTTTGTATCAAGGGTTCACATATGGATCGTGACCCTGACTACAATAAAGAATTAGCCAACCATTGACATGGCTAGAAATCCAATATTCAACAAGAACATAAAATAAAATAGAAGAAGAAGATGAACAAGATGAACAGTGGAGGAGTTCTTGAGCGCAGCCGTCAGCTTCCTCCCGAAATTGTGTTCTCCTCTCTAGGGTTCTGCCAAGAGTTATATTTATAATCCTCTTTCCTTCTTCCAAAAATACCCTCGGACAACACGATATTGCTTTCCCGCAAATCGGCGCCAGTTGGCGCCGGTGTGGCGCCAATCAGCGCCATGCTTATGCCAATTTGTAAAAGTCGTAACTCGGTTCTCGTAAAGTGGCGCTACCTAGCTTCATTTTGGCGCCACTTGGCTTCAAACTCATAAGCTTTTCTTGGCGCTAGTTGGCTTCAAAATGGCGCTAGTTGGCTTCGTTTTCTTGGCGCTAGTTGGCGCCATTGTGGCGCTAGTTGCAAGGCTCCGGTGTGGAGTTCGTAAACTGGCGCGGGTTCACGCCAGTGTGGTGCTGATCTGCGCCATCTTACTGGAATTTGTATTCCTCTGCACCCGAGTGGAATTGCGTTAATAGAATTTTTATGATTTCCACTTCTTTTTTTCCTGTAAAAACACAACCAATAGGTGAGAAATATCATTAACATAGAAGAATCAATATAATAAGCAAATATGTATTTAAATTTCACTTTTATTACTCAATTCTTATAATATCCATCTTGGAAAACCACGCTTGCTAGAGGCACATCAATATCTCTTAGAAGTTCTAGGTGATATTTAAATGAAGTGTGTATGCTAGATTATTATTATTATTTTGTATTCATTGGAAGTGAACCTAAGGGTGGAGTGATCCTCCAAGAACCCTTGGTTTACTAATATGTTTATCTCATCCTATGTTTCGGGGCCCCCTTTCAGGTACTGATGGTGCTGGAGCATCTATTGGCAAGATGCCATAGTAGATTGCATGATAATGATATGTTTTGGAGTATTTTAGAGCATCATATATATATATATATATATATATATGTTAGAAGAACATGTATGGGATTTACATTGATAACTCAATTGATATATCATGATGCATTTTGGTGGACTTAGCCTATGATCATCTCCATTTGGTATCTCATGTTGTTGTAGAGAGCCAAAGATTTGATCGTAGTATTTTGTGTAGTTAAGTTCCAATGTTTAAAGTTGAGATCTTAATGTACTTGGATCATATGTAATTATGGATTATACACATATGATGGAAGGGCATGGACGCTATTTTGCATGTTTTGAAGTCTATTATATATATATATATATAATACATATATATATATATATATATATGTGTATATATATATAGAGATATATATCTTATTTTCACCTTGTTAGCAATGTATATGGAATAAGTAAGATTGTCAAAAAGTCTTGTATGTTGAGTTAAGAGTACATAACTTGTAGGCCAAGTAAAGATAAGATAGATTCATAAAATGATGTAAATTGTTGAGGATGTAAGAGCACCCTAGTTTATTAAGGTAGGGCTTGCCATTCCATGTCTATTAGGTACCCAGCAGTGTTCCAACCATGTGTGGAGTGAGCCATGGAATAAATGAGCCATGAATCAAAAACTGAAATAGAAGCTCGGCTGAGGCAGGGGAATTCTCACTAAAATTCTCGCTTCAACAAGTTAAAGAGTGAGGAAACAGAGCACCTGGGCAGTAGCTACTGTATGAGGATTTAATTTACATGCTGGGGAGCTCGCTTCAGCGAGGATCCTAACAAGCTGTCCAATTTGCTGAGAACTAAGAATTGTGTTGTGGGGTGTATGAGAACCCTATATTTGTGTTTAAAAGGACTAGTATGATATTTTTAATCTAGAATTAATCATTATGGAATGTCACTATGTTATAATTACGATTTCAGTTAATGGAATATACAACGCTTAAAAATGAAAAAGTTTAGTCGTGTTTTAATTAAAC
This sequence comes from Gastrolobium villosum, assembly GCA_032173675.1. Classification (NCBI taxonomy): domain Eukaryota; kingdom Viridiplantae; phylum Streptophyta; class Magnoliopsida; order Fabales; family Fabaceae; genus Gastrolobium; species Gastrolobium villosum. The sequence continues at coordinate 96,183 of JAVKPL010001981.1, read as the reverse complement.
TGTTCCGATTGTAATTGTGCTTCATATCATACGTAATGATAACACACCGGAGTACTACGGGGTGTTACAGGTCATATGTTGCACTTAAACCTTAGTGAAATCATCTATTAGCTCTTTTACTTTTGCCAACTATTTGGTCATCAAGGGGTATCAGGCTTGGTACTCCTCTCTTTATCTTGGAAGTGATGAGTTGAGAGTCACGATAAAAGATCAGCTTGTATGCTCTAAGTTCCTCAGTTTAAATCAGCCCAGCTATCAATGCTTCATATTTTGCTGGATTGTTGGAGGTGGAGAAATCAGTAGTCAACAAATGCTCGATGACTAGTCCTTTTATATTCTCGAGGATGACCTCGACTCTGTTTCCCTTTGCGTTTGATGACAGATCTATGTATAACTTCCAGTTGTCCATCTTATCGGCGGGGAAATCTCTTGTCTACATCAGATGTACCTAACTGGGTACATCATTTTCAAAAAAGAGAAAGTTTTTTCCCATTTAATCCATATCTTTTTAAGTATTTTCCATAAAATTCCAATTATTATTATTTTTTTGGACAGATGTATGGTACATCTGATGCACCAAAAATGCATTCCATCGATGGATTGGAAGCAAGTTTTAGTTAGACAACATCCATTTGGGCTTGGGCCTGTTTAGGGTCCTAGTCTATAGTTACTACCCTGGAATAAAAAAGATAAATGCTTCATTTTTTGTTATTTTCAAATACATTATTTTCTCAAATGTATTTTACCCTTATTTATTTTTCAAATGTTCATTATTTTTTCTTCTTTCACCAAATCATTTTTAAGTTGTGTTTTGAATTTCTTTTTGTTTGTGATATTTGTATTTAGGTTATGTATGGCAATTGTGAGAAAGTTGGTTATCACAATTAAAGATGAAGGATCATGATTACTTTTTTATCAACATTATTGAAATTTCTTCATTGTATAAGGAAGATGAATGACATTCTTAGAGTGGAATGTATGGATTTAACTTTAATTTTGTATTCCAATCATGAACCCCATTAATATCACACATGAAGCCTATTAAAGTCTTATTGTATAACATGTTAAACTAACAAATATTGTTAAATTGATGTGATTTCTAAATTGTTTTAGTTTCCTTGAAAGTTTTGTTCTTCATGTTTCAATTTGTATTCACTTCATATGTCTTTAAATTTTATATTGGTACTATTTTTTTAACTTTCTTACCATTATTATTCATATTAGAAGTAATACTGGTGGTTGAAAAGATAAGAGAATATAGACTCAAGTGATTTTGGTATATAATGTGAAGACATCTAGATGCTTATGTAAAGATAGAAATTTGTTATCAAGATCTTGACCTAAAGAGAGGAAGAGGTCGACCAAAATTTACTTAGAGAATATAGTAAAACATAACTTAATGGATTGTGATATATATTGATGGATGTTGTGTCTTAGGACGAATGAGAGAAAAACTATTAGCATTATAGAGTGTTAGACCCTTTTTATTTCTGTGTGCTATATGTTTCATTTTTAGTCTTTTTCCCTTTTTCTTTTGGTGGATCCCTTTATTTCTTTCTTTACCTATTACTTTTTTTTTATATTTTCCTTTCTATTTTTTCTCTTATTTATTTATTTATTTTTCCTTTTTACTCTTATGTATTTTTCTATTTTATTTATCTTTATTTCATTTTTTTTATTTTATTATTCTTTTTAATTGTTAATTGCTATTTTTTAATTTCTAGTGTTACTTCTATTTTTGTTAAAAAAGAATTTATTCTTATCTTTTTTTCCTTTAATTTTTTGTATTTTTGTATTTGAGTTTATATACTGCCAACTTCAATTAATTTGGAATATATGTATTGTTGATGTTGATGATGTTATGTTGGTGTCAACTAAATGTTTTAATTAAATAGTAGCGCTCATTAGAGACATAGTTATGTAACATAAACACTGTTGGGAGCAAAAGCTTAACTAGCCTTATCTTCTTTAATGTATCCTTAATTTCGTACACTCTAATTTTTTATACAAACTTTCTATTTAAATAATCAAAAACATTCTTCAAATCCACGTCATTTCTGTTGCTCCCCCGATTAAAGTTTTGTTAAAATAGCTTGTCCACTTTTTTTCAATTCTACATATCTTACTATAATTAAGCTTTTTACTTTTCATCCTTAATGGATCCAACTTGAATGAAGTCTTTATGGATCTAACTTGAATCAAGTCTTTATTTTTTCTTTTCACTTGTTTTTGTAAGCCTATACGGCTATACATACCCTTTGATCCTTATTAGCTCTCATGCTTTGAGTAGATATAAGTGAAAAGTGTGCCTCCAGCATCTCACACGGCTTTCTTAGCATGTTTGTGTAACTAATATAAAATTTTGCAAATTATCTTCATTACAACATTATGCAAATATCTGCATTATCCCTTCTTTCTTGTAAGGGATGCAACATGACACAAACAAGTTTTCTACACATATAATATTTTATGGGGCCCGCACTTTTTGAAAAAAAAAAAAAAAAACTAAGACACGCAAAACGAATCTCTATAACATTACATAATCACTTTTCCTACAACATAATTCTTATAAAACCCTTCTTTTAATTGACTTTGCCCCTCCTCATTCAACTATGATATGAAGTTTCCTTTACTTTGATTTTTATTCCATTTTCTTTTCCCTTACGCCCCTCTTGCCACTACATGTATACAATTAGACATCTCATTCCACATCCTATTTTCTTCTTCTGGCTTTCCTTTGTTCATATTATTTTATTTTTCATTTTATAAAGATTAAGTTGTTGGATAAGATTTCTAAAGTGTGCTTGTCTTTAAACTCAATGAAATTAAGTGTATAATAATTTTAACCAAAAAAGTCTATGATTAGTACATTCTTACTATATCAATTTAGATATAATTTTACTTTGAAGGAAACAAATCACCAAACGCGTTATAAACATATTTTCTTGTTTTTTTTTTAAGAAAAAAAATACACAATTCTATTTTTAAAGCATCTTAATTCTTAACTCAATCATAAAATGTTCTGTTGGATTAACAAAATTATAAATTTAAAATTAATAATCATTCAAAACATTGAGAATTGTAAGAGTTACAAATCAAAGCAGTGGAAAGTTATTGAAAGTTAAAATGAAATCCACCCTCGGCTCTATTTTTGAAGAGATTTTTCATTATTCGGAAGGATAAATATTAAATCCCACTCATCGGTTAATTAAAGTGATAGCAACGTTTCACTTTCAATTCACAAAGCTTTGCTTGATTATTATTTTCGGGCTTTGATTCTCATAGTCAAACATTCCAAGAGCTTTGCTATTAATTACTATTCAACCAAATTTATTTTTTCAAGAATTTCATTTAATGTTTTTGCTAAGTTGAAATTTCTATATATTTGTGGAAAGAAACTATTACCATGCATGTGGAATTAATAATTGTTTTACCATGGCTGCATCTGCAATCAAGGAAAATGCATTGTTTATATAATGCATTGTTTAAAATGATGCATAATTTAAAATAACGCACATTTTTCTCTATTTTTAATGTGTATAATTCCATTTATTCTTTCCTAAAATATAATGCATTGTTTATTTTTGTAGATACTGGACCTAAAGGGAAAAATTTTAGAATACCACGGTGGTACTGAATTCAGTATCTCATATTTCCAAAATAAGAAATTTTCAATACCATATGTATCCTGTATTTTTAATTTATTTACCTTTATACCCTTCTTATTTTCTAAATGGGGAAAGAGTATTCCTACGGCAATTGTATCCAAAATTCACTCCTACTCAAGCGCTCTTTATTGTCCACAACACCTTTAACGGACGTATTATTGGTGAAGAAACAGTTCATTGGGAATGCACCAGCACAACCAAGGAGTGTATCGGATTTTGATATTGGTGATGTTGAAGGTAACGATGGAGGGCAGAGGATGAAAATAAAGGTACTGCTAAGAAAATCAAACAACACGATATTGTTTGCTTTAGCTGAAGCTGATTTTGTGGACTTCATTCTTACTTTTTTGACTTTCCCTTTGGGAGGGGTGGAACATATGTTAAATGGGAACTCTTGCTTGGCCAGCATTGATAATCTATACAAGAGCATCATTGATTTTGATCCCAGCCGCTTCAAGAATCAACGATTATCCCCACATACTAATACGAGACTTTTCAGTGTGCTTTTTCCTCAACTCGCACACTTCCTGTGAAACTGTGTAATTCTTCCGTTCCGGGCTACCGAAAAGAAGATGCATTTTGTTTAGTATAAGTAGTACCAATTAATTCTTATAAGCTATTCCAAACTGTGCAGTCTCACATCTATACGGTCTTTGGAATCTCTCTCTTTCGGGTGTCGATTCGATTCATTCATGCATGTAACCCCTCGCTGGAAGCCAGTCAGGAGCCGCTCCTTATCCATGCCTCTTTGCACCGGCAATCACTCTCCGCCCTCTTCAGCGCTCGGGATGTTACAGCTTGCATATATTTGAGGTCCCCCGATTTAAAAGATAAGCTCGTTAAACCTCAACTTGCACACCAATTTAAGCTCAAGAACCAGATGTTACCGTTTGATGAAGTGCCTAATATTCCTGATTACACTTGTTACAGCAAAAAAGATAGGAATGGAAATGTAAGCTGCTGTCTAACTTATTTACGAGATTATGGAAAAATATAGTTCATTTGCATTTGCTCCATTGAGCTATTTAGAGCCGCAGTCATCAAGTGGCGAAATATATAGCAGATGTGGCGGAAGAGGATTCGCCAAGAAGCCATCATTCTACATGGTGACAGATGACTTGGTCATCACTTCAAGTGCAACCATCTCTGTCATTTCCTTTCTGACCCAATTGAGGATTCCTCCCTCTGATTTGGAGGAAAGAGTTGTCAACATTGGCAAAAAAGAGGTATATATATTGAGACATGAATTTCTAATATCTTAACCAATTTTCTTAGACAAAATTATTTGCTAACTAATAAATTAACGTTTTGCTTTTTAAGGTATGTTACCGATAATTTTTATTTTATTATTTGGAGGTATTACAGGGTCTCAGTCTTCTGAAAGCGTCTCTGCTCTCATCATCTACTCTGACAAATGGTCTTCGCCACTTCCTTAAACCCATCAAAGAGGAGAATTTTACCAAACTAAAGATAGAGATGCCTTTGTTCAATTGAGTTAAGACAATAAAAGTTAAGATAATAGAACATGAGACATTATACTTATTGCCTTTTTTTCTTACTACCACATCATTAACTGTTGATTTTCGTCAATCTAACGGTTATAATTTATTAAAAATTTATAATTAATTAATAAATATGATTCAATAAATTATAACCGTTAGATTAAAGGAAATTAACGATTAAGATTTTGTAGTAATAAGAAAAAAAGGTAATAAATATAAATTTCCGGTAGAATAATGCTAAAATGTTGAGCTTATTAACTCAAGTATAATAATAGAGCAATCCTTCATATTTATTTATTATTGCTACCTATAGCAATGTCGGTTGAGTGACTATCGTTCATTTCTTTATTTTTTTTGTTAATTTTTCTTTTTGAGTAAATTCAGGGGTGTCACACCCCCGTAGGTATCGTTCATTTCTTGGAGAAAAGATACCAACGAGAAGAATTGCAATTCACACCCAAAAAATTATTAAGGAAAGGAAACTACTGGGCATTCAGAATCCTTCAAGCATGTGCAACACTCCTCCCAAAGGGAAGGTGAGAAAACTAAAAAGAAAGTCAACAAAATCTTCCTTTGCTTCAGCAAATAGTACCTTCTTGTTTGATTTTCTTACTAGCAATTTCACAACCATTTGCCTACCCCCATCAGATGGAACCTTTCTAATCTCAAACTGGGATTGGTTTCCTCGGTTAAATTTATCAAGGGGTTGTTTCTTCTTTAAGATAAAATCCGTCATAGGGGTATTTGAGAGCAATGCAAACTTGAGCAGATCCACTACCTACACAAATCAAAGATGTCCTATCAATAGGAGAAAATAAATACTAATCAAAAACTATTCTGTGGAGCTACATTAATGGTTTTATATATGTCAACATGCCCCTTCACACAAGAGCCCATTTGGCTTGAAAGGTGGACAATGTAAAGACCCATTTACTGTGCGAAAAAAGAAATTCCACTAGAAATAAAGTGGGGGCAGCGAGGTTCGAACCATATAAAGAACTAATTCAGCCCAAAAAGCTTAAATTATTGGGTGAGGCTACGAAGGGCCGGCTTGGCTCAGCGGTAAGTTTGTTTGCCGTGGCGTGTCAGTTCGCGGGTTCGAATCAGTCTCTCTGCAAAAAGCAGGGGAAAGACTGCCTAGAGTATTCTCTTTCCCAGACACTCACGAAGTGAGTATTTAAGCTGGGTTGGCCTTTTTTTATTGGGTGAGGCTACGTTAGTGGTTTTATATATCTCAACAAAGTCAACGATGATATAGAAGGTGAGAAAAAATACCTCCTCCTTGCTGATATCAACAGTTTGTTCTACAAGAGCCTCCATGTTATCGATGCCATGCTTCTGAAGCAGAACTCTTATTCCAACATCATTAGGCAACACAGAGAGATCGTCAGAAATGATAAAAGTAGCAGTTTCTTCAACAAAGCCATTTTCTAGGGTCAAATTTCTTGGGGATATCACTCCACTCATTGGTTTTCCACAACAGCATCTTTGATTCCTGACAGTGCTCAAGAGGGCCCCATTGAGTTTTCTACAATCCAGGTGCTTGCCACAAACGAAGAACTTGATTGGTTGACAAAACAGCGATAAAGGAAACTAGATGACTTGAATGTTTTATGGAAGAATTTGAGTAGAACTTAAAACTTTGTATATATCCTGAAAATTAAATTAATCTTATTAGCCCACGTTAATTTAAGCATTCATGCTATTATTAAGCACATACTTCAAAGTAACTGCATCTTTTGCTTTCCTTAGCCTAGAAAATGAATAACAGAACCTCATTTCCGATGCAACCAAGTCACGCTTTTCCTTTTTCTACGCGCAAGTTGGACCGTTAGAAATAATTATCACATACTGAAACGTCGGGAAAAACTTTAAAATAATGCATTTAAATTAAATAATTACACATTTAATGTTATTTATCAAATAATTACGGATATACTACACAATGTGACGCCCCATTTGAGCGTCACATGTGACGCCTCAATTGAGGCGTCTCACCCTAAGGGGAAGACGCACAAATGGGGCGTCTTTCATGAGGTGGTGACACGTGTCACATCTTTTTCAAAAAATATATTAATTTAATCATAAAACTTCCGAAGGCCATAACTTTTAACTCGAGTATCCAAATCAGATAATTCTTTTTTTGATTCCACATAACTTTTTGAGATCTACGCAATGACATCTCATTTGATATATTTTATTTCTCACAAACATAATTTAAATTTAAATCAAGTAATCCTTCTTCCTTAGAGATTTAGAATATTTATTTAATTATTTCCTTTATTAACACAGATTTTTCAAATTGATTTTTGAGTTTAAATCACAAATCAAATCTTTATTTTTTTCCCTTATTAATAATAATTGTTACTTTTAATTTAAATCACAAACCAAAATTCTTTGATAAAAAAAAATTAATTTAAATCACACATCAAATCTTGATTTATTTTTTGTATTAAATCACAACGCTGAACTCAGAGGCTTCTGAGTTTAAAAATGTGATATGTGTCAACACGTGTCAAACCCTGACACATTACCAATACGTCTAAATTGGGTTTCAATCAAGAGGCAATCACGCTTAATTTAGGTAATTTTATTTTTGGAAAACATTCATGAGTCATCATTAATTTCAGACCACGAATAATAACCCAAAAGCTTATATTAAATCACAAATCAAAATTTTATTTATCTTCTTATATTAAATCACAAATTCAGAACTCAGAGGCTTCTGAGTTTAACCGCTCTTATAATACCATTCTTGCAAATTAAAATTGTGTTTGTGAGAAATAAAATATACCAAATGAGATGTCATTGCGTAGATCTCAAAAAGTTATGTGGAATCACAAAAAAGAATTACCTGATTTGGATACTCGAGTTAAAAATTATGGCCTTCGGAAGTTTTATGATTAAATTAATATATTTTTTGAAAAAAAGATAACACGTGTCACCACCTCATGAGAGACGCCCCATTTGGGCGTCTTCCCCTTAGGGTGAGACGCCTCAATTGAGGCGTCACATGTGACGCCCAAATGGGGCGTCACATTGTGTAATACATCTGTAATTATTTGATAAACAACATTAAATGCGTAATTATTTGATTTAAATGCTTTATTTTAATTTTTTTGCCCTGAAACGTCTAAATAGGATTTTCATTTTCCATGCGACGGATACACTATTCTTACTTTAATAGAAGGAAATATTAGTCTCACGTGACATGTGAGTGTTTTTTTCTCGTATATTCACAATTTAGAGGAGAGAAGAGAGAAAATATAATAGAGAGAAAAAATAGAGAGTGGTCCCACTTTTAATTTGTGAGTGGATGAGAGAAAATTTCTGTTATGTCACATATAAGTAATATTCCCCGTATATTACGATCAACTTTTTAGTTTTATTTTATAAATTTACCAACTTTATACCTACCGGAAAATTCGAATGAAATTTTGCACTTCAAATGCTTAGCTATCATAAAAAAATTGAAACCTTTGTATTGATAAGTTAGTCTTGGTGTTATATATAATTAAGCTTATTTTTTTTATCATTTGAATTGTCAATATGATATTTCTTGTAATTCAATTGTATTATTAATTAAGATCCTCTCCAAATATTATAAATCATTTTAAAATTAAAGAACAGTTAAAATATCTTTTGAATCTAAATCAGTAAACTTATTTGAAATTAAGAAAAATAAAAATAAATAAATAAATATATCCAAAAAAAAGAAAAAATAAATAAATAAAATTGTAAGGAAATCTGTTATGTAAATATTTGTTGTAGTATCGTCAGGTTTTAAAACAAGGGTTTTATTAATCTCATGTCAAAGGAGATAAATTATCTCATGTCATAGAGATAAATTTGTGGGCTCCACCATCTGAAAAAAAAAGTGGCACAATTATCGAAGAGTGTGTAGAAGAGAAAGTTACCATATGTAACATAAGAGTAGTTTTTTTCATTAAAACAAATACAGCTTCTATTTTGAATTATATACCCGCATAAAGAAAATTTGAAAATTAAATGAGTTTGGCGGGATTATTAATTTCTCAATATTTAAATAATGCTAAACATGTTTTTATGGGGAAATCAATAACGTCCGGTGAGTATTCCAAAAAACTTAGAAGAATATAGTAATTCATTATTAAGAAAAAAATAAATAAAGTGATCGAGTTCTCAAGGGCCATGTTTGGTATATAGTATAGGATAATGACTGATATTATAAGACCCGAGGGCATGTTTGGTGCATAGTATAGGATAAGATTTGATAGTATAAGAACTGATAGTATAAGGCCTGATTGTAAAAGACCTGATTGAATTTTAATACTATCCAGCATTTGACACTGTATTGTGTAAAATAATATACTGTATAAGATAATATCATCTAGTATTTAGTAATGCACTGTATAATACTATATAGAATAAAAATAATTATTTTTGATAAAAATATCCTTTAATAAAGAATTTATATAATTATTCAAAAAATGTCATACGATATTAATTTTTATACAAATTTATTTATCAGTGTGTCAAAAACAAATTAATTTTTATAAAAAAAAAATTCAATATTTTAAAAATTAATATATTGAAAAATTAATTATTATTTTAATATATTAATTTTAAAATAATATATTAATTTTTGAGAATTACACTGGTTAACGATGTTAATACACTAATATTTTGTCAGGCCTTATCCCTTCTCTTATGGCATGTTTGGTGTGATGTATAAGGTTGATAGTATAAGTTTATACTATACGTTATGACATTTTCAGTTGTTTGGTGTGACCATCATATAGTATAAGCTTATACAACATGACCCTTTATACATCAAAATGATGTATAATGTTTTTTTTTTTTGTAAGCAAAATGATGTATAACTTAATCCGGCCTAGGAGTGGTGGATTAGGCTTGATAAGGGGTTGATGTATTAATATTGCTTACAAGTACAATTCCTAAGAATTAATATATCATTTCAATATTTACATATTAAAATAATTTTTTTAATATATTAATATTTAAAATATTGGAGGATATTATCATATACAATATCATACCAAACGCTGGATAATATTAAAATTTAATCGGTATTATACAATCAGGTCTTATACTATCAGGCCTTATCCTATACTATGCATCAAACATGCCCTTAGGCCGGATTAAGTTATACATCGTTTTGATGTATTAAGGGATTCTGCTGTATAAGCTTATACTATATGATGGTCACACCAAACAACTGAAAATATCATAATGTATAGTATAAGCTTATACTATCATGCCTTATATGTCACACCAAACAGCCACAGGTCTCACTTATGAGTTTATAATTGAGAAAAGTGTGTGTCATTTTAAAAGAGGTAAAATTGTGTCATTTTAAGTGAGAGAAGCAGATAGATAAAAGGAGGAGAGAGAGTTGACAAAAAAATAAAAGTGTGGATCTCACCTCTTTGTGAGAATGAAATGGTACCACTTTTTCCTATATCATTTTATGGATATAATTATTTTGAAAATGTGCACATCACATTCTATGCATTAACGCTTTAGTTAATGTATATCACTTAATTTTGTAAATATTTTTTTTATTCCAATATTTTTTTATCTTTTTGCCATTGGTTTATTTTGATACGGTCACGATTCTTATATGATGTTAATTAAATATCGTATAAGAGGATACATTTTGCAAATCATATGTTATTTAACATTACAATATCATTTTAATCATCATCCTATCATTTATGTTTGTGATCGTTACAAAATAAATTTAATTGTGGAAGTATATTTAAAGGTTGTGCCAAATTCTCCTTTAGAACATATTAATGTTTGTACTTTGAAGATAGTGGGATAACCATTTATATATGGAAGAAGCGATATCTTAGGTATTATTGAAATGAATAAATTGAGATTTGGGAGAAATTTAAGGGCAAACCGATTCAAGCCATGGTGACCGAACCAAAAAATTTAAAATCAAATTAATTGAAAAATTGAAACCGAAAAAAACCCGTAAAATCAATTGGATTGAATCAATTTTTTGATTGGTTGGTGAAAACCGATCCAATCCAAACTGATATAATGATTCTTCTACCTTACCATCTACTTACTTGGGCCTTGTATAACACATCGTAATTCTAAAACCTGTAATTATAATTAAAATATGGATTAAATGGTAGGATTAGTAAAAATCCTAAATTGTAAAACATGACAAACTCCCTCTCTTTATTCTTCTTCTACTCCGAGTTCATGCCTCAACGACGACTCCCCGGTCTAAACCCGTATTATAGCTTTTCACCGGTTCATGAATTTGGAAGGCTTTATTTATTTTTATTTTTTATGTACTGGAGTGGACCGTGGTTCGATATCCCCAAAACACATGGTTGAGCTACTATGCTCATTTTCCATGGCAGTCCCACAATCTTCTCTCGATAGTATTAATCATTTCTTTTTTTAGGATTTTGTCTACCCATTTGTTTGGGTGTGCTCCATTGATGTGAATTGGTGTTTTACCTAGCGCTCGGAGAGTACTTCACAAAATTTATTATCGAAAATCTTCATACCGTTGTCGGTAAATTGCGTATCTTATGGTATAAGAACTTTTACACATTCTTTTAAATTATGGATGCTAATTGTTCAACTTCTGCCCACAATTGAAATAGTCAACTGCGACTACCAAGAACATCAATTCTTATGCTGCTTTGAGTAAATGACCTAGGATGTCTGTGCCTTATTTGTAAAAATGCCATAAGGAGACGATGCTGAAAAGCTCTTTTGTCATAGCTTGTTGGATGTTCAACAAATCCTTGCCCAAATTGTTTTTCTCACGAGGGATATTTTCCCCCAAGGTGGAGTCATTCATGTTTTCATGTATCTCGATAAACCTTTGGTTTACCGTATTTTAGGGCTAATTTATACATTAAAAACATAGTCAATTGCTCTGAAGCATGGACACGGCTTTTTGGGAGAAAATTGTGTGTCGGACACGTGTCCGACACGTTTGGACATGCGGTCAACTTTTAGGGACACGTTGACTACAGGGACACGCGATTTTGACCGAATCCGACACGTGGTCAACGTATTTGGACACGTTTTGTAAAAATAAAATAAAATTACAATTTAAAAATAAAAAAATATTTAATAAAAATTGAGAAGTTTAAAAGGAGAACCCTTCTTCGTCGTTGGCCCTTTTTCGTTGACGAGCTATGCCGTTCGGTTCTTGACGGGTACGGAGACATCGTCACCGGAAGGATTGGGGTTGGGGTTTTCTTTTTGGGAGACAGCGCCCATTTGGAACTTCTCGAGGATGGCTTCGACATCAACGTTGTTTCTGATAGCAACATAGAGGAGACCAGTAACAGAAATTGCAGAGACGCTGCAATGAACGCCCAATGCTACTTTTCCGTATTTCTTCAACAGCTCGCGAAATCGACCACCAACCATTGTGTTCTGTTCTGTTATGTTCTATGTTGTTTTTTTTTGTGAGAAACTAAGTGTGGGGTTTTTAGAAATGAGAAGAAGAGGTTTTTTTTTTTTTCTTTCCTTCTCTTTTTAGTGAGTGATTTTAATGCCACTTCTGGCTTAGTGTTTTTCTAACCAAGCATTGGCACAGCGTAACCAGCAAAAAGAGTAAATTAATCTTAAAAAAATTAGTCCTCCATAATATGTATTTTTCTTTTTTCTTTTTTTGGAAAAAGGTGAGGGTAAAAATAAAGGGAAACGATGGAGATTTATTCCTCCTTGTATAAATAAATATTCATGTTTATATGTTTAAATAAAAATAATGTGGGGGATTTCTTTTGCCTTGGTCAGGGGATAAAAATATAATATTTATCTTTAGTATATTAAAAAGTTAATGAACGGCTGAGCTCGCCACCTCCCAAAAATGTAAACTATATTATATATATTATAAATATTATTTAATATCAAAACGTGTCCTAACGTGTCGAAATTTAACAGTTTTTAGAATTAACGTGTCGGGGTGTCGTGTCCTGTGTCCCGTGTCCGTGTCGGTGCATCATTGGTCAATTGAATGAAAATTTAGTATTTTATACTGAAAAAGCATGAAGATTGGATTTTGAGCTAACTTCTGTCGTATTGCTCGTCTTGAAGGTAAAATAACACAAAAGAGTGGTTAAATGCAACGAAGGACTTGAAGGAGACATTTGAAGACCAAAAGTAGTCCAAGTGAAGTAAGTTACAAGCAAATTAAAGACTATTGGAGCACGCTTAAGCACGATAATGAAGCAAATTAGCCAAATTCCACTGAAAGAGCATGCTTCAATGTTGTATAGTGCGCTAAGAAAAGAAATTTTTCCACGAAGAGCGCGCTTAAGCGCCCACTAACATGCTTAAGCGTGCTAAGGCAGAGAAATTTAGTATAAAAGAGCACTCAAGTGCACTTAACAACGTTTAAGCGCGCTGATACATCACAGCTCGAGCCCAATTATGACCACTATCTGAATAAGGATTTGCGTGAAGATTTGATGGAAGATCTTAATTGAAGATTCAGCCGCCATCACACGAATGAATTCCGGAGGGTTCTTTTTATCATTTTGTGTTTTTAATTTTAATATGTTGGGCTAGATTTTATGTAGTTAAGGACAGATGGTCTCCATTTGATTCTTATTATTATGAGTTGAATTATCTCTAAATTCTTCTCTTTCTATAATTAAATGAAGTTATCTGTTTCTAATGCTTTCTATGAGTTTGTTCCTTATAGAATGATTTAGGGGAATTACATGACAATAGGAATGTTGGTGTATGAACCCTGATTGGATAATTTCATCATAATCCTTGTGATCTATGAATAAATATAGGCAATTATGCGATCTTTAAATCCTTGCTCTTAATGCATGTTTTCTTGGGGAATAACTGGGGAACTAAGGTTCTTTCCAGATCACATAGTTAGGGAAACAAGGAATTGAGTCCTAATTAACTTAGAAAGAATTGATTGTCGTTATATTAAGAGTAGATTGGTAACTGTTTTACTCATAATTAACTTAGAAAGAACTCCTCAGCTTAAATGAGCACGACTATCGATGCTTGATATTATACCCGATTGTCGGAGGTGGAGAAATCAATAGTCAACAAATTCTTTATGACTACTCTTTATATGTTCTCTATGATGACCTTACTCTGTTTCCCATCAGGTTTGATGACAGATCTATGTATAACTTCTGGTTGCCCATTGGAAGCAAGTCCTGGTCAGACGACATCCATTTGGGCCTGGGCCTGGTTGGGGTCCAAGTCCATAATAACTATCCTAGAACATAAAAGATTAATACTTCATTTTTTGTTATTTTCAAATACTATGTTTTCTCAAATATATTTTACCTTTATTTCTTTTTCAAATGTTTAATATTATTTTTTTCTTTCACCAAATCATTTTTTAAGGTGTGTTTTGAATTTTTTTTTGGGTACGATATTTGTATTTAGGTTGTATATGTCAATAGTGAGAAAGTTGGTTATCACGATTACTTTTGTATCAACATTATTGAAATTTCTTCGTTGTATAAGAAAGATGAAGGTCATTCTTAGAGTGGAATGTATGGATTTAACTTTAATATTGTATTCCAATAATGAAACCCATTAATATCTCACATGAAGTGTATTAAAGTCTTATTGTATAACAATGTTAAACTAACAAATATTGTTAAATTTATGTGATTTCTAAATTATTTTAGTTTCCTTGAAAGTTTTGTTCTTCATGTTTAAATTTGTATTCACTTCATTTGTCTTTCAATCTTATATTGGTATTATTTTTTAACTTTCTTATTATTATTATTCTTATTAGAAATATTACCAGTGATTGAAAAGATAAGAGAATATAAATTGAAGTGATTTTGGTATATGATGCAAAGACATCTAGATGCATATGTAAAGATAGAAATTTGTTACTAAGAGCTTGACATAAAGAAGAGGAAAAAATCGGCTAAAATTTACTTGAGAGAAGATAGTAAAACAAAACTTAATGAATTGTAATATATATTAACAGATATTGTGTTTTAGGATGGATGAGAGAAAAATTATATTAGCATTATAGAATGTTAGACGCTATATATATATATATATATATATATATATGTGCTATATGTTTCTTTTTTAGTCTTTTTGTCCCTTTATTTCTTTCTTTACCTGTTAGTCTATTAATTTATTTTTATATTTTTTCTTTCTCTTATTTATTTAATTATTTCCTTCTTATTTTTTTATTTTTATTTTCTTTTGTGCTCTTATGTATTTTTCTCTTTTATTTATCTTTATTTCACTTTTTATTTTATTATTCTTTTAATTGTTAATTGCTATTTTTTTTTAAATTTTATTCTTATCCTTTTTTTCCCTTTAATTTTTTTGTACTTTTTATTTGAGATGCTACCGATTTCAACTAATTTGAAATATATGTGTTGTTGATGTTGATGATATTATGTTAGTGTCAACTAAATGTTTTAATTATATAATAGCTCTAACTAGTGACATAATTTCGTAACATAAACACTGTTGGGGGGCAAAGCTTAACCAGTCTTATCTTCTTTAATGTATATATCCTCAACTTCATATGCTCTAATTTTAAATACGAACCTTCTAATTAAATCATCAAAAACATTTTTCAAATCCACATCCTATTTTCTTCGTCTGGCTTTCCTTTGTTCATATTATTTTATTTTTCTTTTCTTTTTTAAAGATTAAGTTGTTGGATAATCTAAAGTTAGCTTGTCTTTGAACTCAATGAAAGTGTATAATGATTTTAGGGTTTTATAATTCTCATTCATGAGAATTATAATTTTCCTACACACCATTCGATTTCCGTGCTGACATGGGTCCTACATATAATTTTTTCTAACACATGGGTCCCACATGCTTTTTGTCTCTACAACATGAGATTTGAATTCTCATTCAACATGAGAATTATAAAATCCATGATTTTAACCAAAAATAAACATGATATGGTCATATAGAGAAATCACAACCATACAAAGATAAAATAATAGTGATAATTTTGCAACTACTTATTTGAATACACTCTCTCTCCTTCTCACCATTCATCCACCCAAGATTATTACATCCTTACTTTATCAATTTAGATATAAATTTACTTTGAGGGGGCGTTTGGTAGAGGAGATATTTTTTATTTTCAGTCAAAAAAATTTGCCGGGAACATGGTGGAGAAGATTTATAGCCGGGGTAAGATAAAAAAAGGTGTTTGGTAGATCAAAATTTATTGCTGGGTAATATAAGAAAAAATGTGTTAGCTGTGGGCAATTTTTTTTACCATAGTTTAGATGGTAAAGTTTTCAATTGAAATCATGTTTAAAATTGTTATCCATCAAAAAAAATTTGCCAGCCACTTTTTTATTTCACTCCTACCAAACATAGCTAAATTATTTTCCTCACCCCACTCTCCTGGGCAACTTTTTTTTTTCTTACCAAACATCCCCCGAACTAAACAAATCACCAAACACGTTATAAACATATTTTTTTGTTTTTTTAAAACCAAAAAAAGTACACAATTCTATTTTTAAACCATCTCAAGACAATTATAAAATTATCTATTGGATTAACAAAAATATAATTACAAAATTAATAATCATTCAAAACATTGAGAATTGTAAGAGTTACAAATCAAAGACAGTGGAAAGTTATTGAAAGTTAAAAAGAAATCCACCTGGATGCGGCTCTATTATTGAAGAGATTTTTCATTATTCGGGAGGATATATCCCACTCATCGGTTAATTAAAGTGATAGCAACGTTTCACTTTCAATTCACAAAGTTTTGCTTGATCATTATTTTCAGGCTTTGATTCTCGCATTCAAACATTCCAAGAGTTTTGCTATTAATTACTATTCAACCACATTTCTTTTTTCAAGAATCTCCTTTTAATGTTTTCGTAAGCTGAAATTTCTATATATTTGTCGAAAGAAACAATTACAATGTGGAATTAATAATTGCTTTACCATGGCTGAATCTGCAACCGAGAATCAAGTTGCTCTGAGAGTTTTGATAGATGGAAAGAAAAATAAAGTAGTGTTTATCGAAGCAGGGAAGGACTTTGTGGATGTCCTTTTAAGCTTCTTAACCTTGCCACTGGGCACTATTGTGAGGCTTGTGAGTAAGGAATCAAAAATGAAGAAGGTTAGCATTGGAAGCCTAAGCTCCTTGTACGAAAGCGTGGCCAATCTTGATGAAAGTCATTTCTGGACAGACACGTGTAAAGAAATGTTGCTTCGGCCAAGGAACGCAATGGAAAGCTACTGCCAAAATATAAAGCTTAATATTGATGACACAGAGAAAACAAAGTACTTTATATGTGAGGACTTGGAGTGCAGTCGTCAGCCTAGTGGTGGCTTGTTGAGTACATTCACAAACCAAAGATGCAATTGCGGGAAACCAATGAATCGAGAGATATTTCAGCATCGTATTTCACCAGCAAATAAAGGGTTCGTTCCAGAAACTGCAACTTTTATTATTTCAGATGACCTTAAGGTGAAGCCTGATGATTTTCAAAACTCTGTTTGTCTACCTATAAATCTTGGATACGAAGACTTCGACGCAATCAAACTAGTAACTGTTAATGTCACACAGAATGAGGTACAATTCCTTTTTTTATGTGTCTGTAAGTGTGTGTACTATTTTTCTAAGGGTTTATTATCTATCATGTAATATGACCTTATAAAATTTCCTACACACAACATTTTGTAGGGTCCGCAGAAAAAAAAAACTCTGGCACACAAAACGAATCTCTATAATATAACACAATCACTTTTTCCTATAACATAACTCTTATAAAACCCTTTTTTTTAATGTGTATAATCCCATTTATTCTTGGGTTTTCCTTTTGTCATTTAACATGACACCACAAAGTCTCCTACATATAGGGATGTGCATGGGTCGAACCGAACCGGTTTTTTTGAAAAACCGAACCGAATTGGTTTAAATGGTTCGGTTCGGTCCAAAACTGGTTCGGTTCGGAACCGGTTCGGAAGTGGTTCAGAACCGGTTCGGGTCGACCCTCTTTTGAAAAGAAAAAAATATAAAATTTTAAAAAATAAAATTATAAAAATTAATTTGGTTTGGTTTGAAAATGGTCTGGTTCGGTTCGGAAACGGTTCGGTTCTTAAATCGGTTCGGTTCATGAACCGGTTTTTTAAAAACCGATTCAGTTCATGAACTAGTTTTTTAAAACTGGTTATTTTATGGAGCGGTTCGGTTTGGTTCAAGGTTCGACCAACTTTTTTGGTTATTTTGCACACCCCTACGTACACACAACATTTTGTGGGACCCACACTTTTTTAAACAAGATAAATAAATAAAAATTAAGACACGCAAAACGAATCTCTATAACATTACACAATCACTTTTCCTACGACATAACTCTTATAAAACCCTTTATTCTTTTCTAAAATATAATGCATTGCTTATTTTTGTAGATACTGGACCTACTCAAGCGCTCTTTATTCTCCACAACACCTTTAACGGACGTATTATTGCTGAAGAAACAGTTCATGGAGAATGCACAACCAAGAAGTGTATTGGATTTTGATATTGGTGAGGTTGAAGGTAATGATGGAGGGAAGAGGATGAAAATAAAGGTAATGCTAAGAAAATCCAACAACACAATATTGTTTGCTTTAGCTGAAGCTGATTTTGTGGACTTCATTCTTAGTTTTTTGACTTTCCCCTTGGGAGGGGTGGAGCACATGTTGAATGGGAACTCTTGCTTGGGCAGCATTGATAATCTATACAAGAGCATCATTGATTTGGATCCTTATAGATATTTGAGGTCCTTCGATTTACTGGATAAGCTCGTTAAATCTCAACTTGCACACCAATTTAAGCTCGACAACCAGATGTTACCGTTTGAGGAAGTGCCTATTCCTGATTACAGTTGTTACCGTGATACTAATATTAATAATAATGGAAAGGTAAACTGCTATTTAACTTCTTTACTAGGTTATGGAAGATATAATTCAGGGGTATATGCTCCATTGAGCTATTTAGAGCCGCAGTCATCAACTGGCGAAAAATATAGCACATGTGGCGGAAGAGGATTCGCCAAGAAGATGTCTCTATACATGGTGACAGATGACTTGGTCATCACTCCAAGTTCATCTATCTCTGCCATTTCTTTTCTTACCCAATTGAGAATTCCTCCTTCTGATTTGGAGGAAAGAGTATAAATTTTAAAACTTTTTTTTAGATTCTATACTCACACATCTAAAAAAAATACAAATTTTTTTTTTTATATTCTTAATTTAATGAAATAAGTTTCAAAGACAGAACCAAACAGACCGTTCTTTTCCCTCTTAATTTATTTTAACAGATAGCAACGTCGTTTAGGTTGTTTGTAAACTTGTTTTATATGTAATTAATCTGAAAAGAAATTGAGAACATATTTCAGTTGTTTTTATTCTTTTAAAACTTTTTTCTTAGATTCTCCTTTTTGATCAAACAACAAGAGTAATATTAGAAGAAAAGCCATCTATTAATTCTCCTTCGTATGCAGCATGCCTCAACAGTTCACATACGAGTAATCATAATTCTGGAGAATGTAGAATCATTAAAGAAAAATCCTTTCTTGCCTCAGCAAACACAACTTTGTTTCTCTCTTTGTCCACCAAAACTTTCAGGGCAACTTTGTCATCTTTTTCATTTGACGGAGTTGCAAATATTGCGGTCATGCTTTCTACTTAACTCGGTTGACAAAACAGCGATACACAAGAAGATGAGTTGAATGTTTTATGGAAGAATTTGAGTACAACTTTGTATATATCCTGAAAATTAAATTTGATCTTATTGGGCGTTAATTAAAGCATTCATGCATATAATTAGCACATGCTTCAAGTAATTGCATCTTTTACTTTCCACTATTTCATTAATTAAAGCATTCATGCATATAATTAGCACATGCTTCAAGTAATTGCATCTTTTACTTTCCACTATTTCATTAATTAAAAGTACCTCATTTTCGATGCCACGAAGTCATGACTTTTGCTTTTCCTTTGGTCAAAGAAATAAACATATTCACACGGTTGAAAGTTAGAAATAAATATCACGAACTGAAACGTCTAAATAGTATTTTCATTTTCGATGCCACGGAGTCACACTATTCCTAGCTAATTTAAGAAATTGTATATTTTACGATTAATTTTTGAGAAATTTTATAAGAATTTAGCAACTTTTTTTTTTTTTTTTGGTGAAATAGAAACTTTACATCCACCCAAGAATTTCAACAATTTTTCTCATTTCAATTGTGGGATAAGATATTATATATATATATGTTTTTTAATATTTATTTTACTTATTTCTCCGTAGAAAGAAATAAAAATACATTAAGTAGATATAAAAAGATATGTATACTGCCCGAAAAAATAAAAACCTTTGTATTAAAAGTTTAATTCTTAGTGGTATGCACAATTAAGCTTAAATTTTATAATTTGAATTGTCAAAATAATATTTTTTGCATTTCAATTATATTACTAATATTCTCTCTAAATTTTAAGTTAAAGGCCAGATAAAATATCTTTTGAATCTAAATGAATAAAATTATTTAAAATTAAAGACAAAAAAATAAATCTAAAAACTTTGTCAGGAAGTCTGTTATGTAAATATTTGTTGTGGTATCGTCAGATTTAAAAAGAAATACAGCTGCTATTTGTAATATATACCTAATACCTGAATAAAAAATAAAAATAAAAACAAAAACTAAATGTGTTAAGTGGAATTCTTAATTTCTCAATATTTAAATAAGACTAAACAAGTAAACATGCGGTTTTTACGGAGAAACCAATTATATCCAATGAGTAGTCCAATTATGCGGTTTTTCTCCCATGGCGAAGGCCCGTGGGGTCTAATTTTGTACGTTATAAAGGCAAAATTTGATTGCTGGATTCATTACCCTTTGAGTCACAACTTTGATTCAAAAGCTGATGACACACAAAAGGGGGGACATTGACCACTATAATAATAGAGCCAGCTAGTGCTATCTTTTTATTTATTTATTATTAGTTTTTAACTATATAGCAATGTCGCTTAAGTGACCATCGTTCATTTCTTGGAGAAAATAGAGGAATTGCAATTCGCACTAATCAGAAAATTATAGAGAAAGGAAAAGAAACTACTAGGCATTCAGAATCTTTTACATTAAACACAACAACATATTTGATCAAAAATAGCAGTTTCCATCAACTAATCTCAAGCATCAACTTATAACCAGCTATAGGTAAGAAAATAGGTATTGACTTTTTTAACACGACGATTTCTAAAATTTTAGATAAAATGGAAATAATCTGTCAGTTCTCCTCCTTGATGGTTTTCATATATTGGTTGAGACCGTTTGTCAAAGCAGATGTTGAGATCAATGAAGCTTTTAGTATGCTGAGACCCTGCACCATTGAATCAAAAAGTGTGATCTAATCTAATACAAATCATAGAATGCGATTAGGGGTGTGCAAAATAACTAAAAAAGTGGGTCGAACCATGAACCGAACCGAACCGCTCCATAAAATAACCGGTTTTAAAATCTAGTTCATGAACTGAACCGGTTTTTAAAGAACCGGTTCATGAACTGAACCGGTTTTTAGAACCGGTTTAAGAACCGAACCAGTTTTTAGAACCGGTTTAAGAACCGAACCGAATCGTTTCCGAACCGAACCATTTTCAAACCAAACCAAATTAATTTTTATAACTTTATTTTTTAAATTTTTAAATTTTTTTCTTTTCAAAAGAGGGTCGACCCGAACCGGTTCCGAACCGAACCGAACCACTTTCAAACCGAACCGAACCACTTCCGAACCGAACCAGTTTTGGACCGAACCGAACCACTTTCGAACCGAACCATTTAAACCAATTCGGTTCGGTTTTTCAAAAAATCCGGTTCAGTTCGACCCATGCACATCCCTAAATGCGATGAATAACTAAAGCTTAAACAAGTCTCATACATGCACGGCGTTACCTCCTTAATACCAACAGTGATGACCATTTTCTCCAAGTCACAGAGAGAGACTTTTAATTTATTCAGATATGAAAGTGTAGTGATTGATGACATTGGAGTCACAACCAACTCATCTGTCACCATGTACATTGATGGTCCTTTAGCAAATCCTCTAGAACTTGATAATTCTCCGGTAGAGGACCTGGGATCAACATATTTGTAATACCCTGGTATGCATTCCGCGCCACCAATTGGTAATATCTGTTTGCTGAGCTGAAATTGCGGGGCACACTGAGGGTTGGATAGTTTGTCTTTAAGTGCCTGTGAGCTCAAATATCTGTCTGAACACAATTCAATCACACTCTTGTATAATTTATCAACGCAGCTCAAAGAAGAGAATCCTTCAAGCATGTGCAACACTCCTCCCAAAGGGAAGGTGAGAAAACTAAAAACAAAGTCAACAAAATCTTCCTTTGCTTCAGCAAACAGTACTTTCTTGTTTGATTTTCTTACAAATAATTTCACTACTATTTGCCTACCCTTATAAGATGGTGCATTTCCAATCTCAAACCGGGATTGGCTTCCTCTGTTAAACTCTTCCAAGAATTCTTTCTTCTTCAAGATAAAGTCAGTCAGAGGGGTCTTCGAGAACAATGAAAACTTGAGCAGATCCACTACCTACACAAACCAAAGATGAACTAATTAATGAAAGAAAGAAAGAAAAAATGATCAACGTCAAAAATAATATACAAGCTGAAAAAACATACATCCTTCTTGCTGATATCCACAGTTTGTTCCTGTAAAGCATCCATGTCATAGATTCCAAGATTTTGAAGCAGATCTACGCTTGTTTCAGCAACATCAGGCAACACAGAAAGATCGTCACAAATGATAAAAGCAGCTGTTTCCTTAACAAAACCATTTTCTGTAGTCAAATTTCTTGATTCTATTCTGCTCATTAGTTTTCCACAACAACATCTTTGATTCCTAAAAATGCTACAAAGGCGGTTATAATCACGACAAGATTTGTTCTCACAAACGAAGCACTTCACGGGGTCAGTGTCGTCAATGTTCAGTTTCATCTGTTGGCAATGAGCTTCCAATGAGTTCCTTGGCTGCAGAAGCATTTCCTTGCAGGGAGGTGTCCATAGATGCTTTTCATCAAGATTTGCCACACTTTCATACAATGTGCTCAAGCTGCCAACTTTCAATGGTTGCATATTTGATTCCTTACCCACGAGTCTAACAACAGTGCCTAAAGGCAATGTTAAGAAGCTCAATAGAGCGTCAACAAAATCCTTCCCTGCTTCAGCAAACACCACTTTGTTTTTCTCTTTGTCCACCAGAAATTTCAGGGGAACTTTGTCAACTTCTTCACTTGACGGAGTTGCAATTGCAGCCATGCTTTCTACTTTACTCTGTTGACAAAACAACAATGAAGAAGATGACTTCAATGTTTATAGAAGAATTTTAGTACAACTTTGTATATATACTGAAAGTTAAATTGCATTCATGCATATAATTAATTAGCACATACTTTGAGTAATTGCATCTTTTACTTTCAACTATTTACTTAGCCTTGAAAATATGAAATAACAGTACCTCATTTTCCATGCCACGAAGTCACGCTTTTCCTTTTTTCTATGCGCACGGTGGACCGTTCGAAATAATTATTACAAGCTGAAACGTCTAAAATAGTATTTTCTTTTTCGATGCCATTAAGTCACACTCTTCCTCATTCAATAAGTTGTGCATTTATGTACCCAAAACAAAAAATTAATAAGTTGTGCATTTTACGATTAATTTTTGAGTTTTATTATAAGAATTTTCCAACTTTATACGGACCCAAAAATTCCAACAAAAATTTTCACTTCAAATCATTAGGGACCGTTTGGTGTGATGTATAAGGCCTGATAGTATAAGCTATGAAGTACCGACACTTCGAAAATCTTGACGTGTCGTGTCCGACACTTCTCGACACTCCAACACATGTTATAGAAATTCAAAAAAAGGTTCAAAAGTTACGTTGCGTTGAGTTTTTAATTCCAACTATTAGATTCGTTAGACTACGATTACCATTTTATTGAGTTTAATATAAATATTTGGAATATCTTGTGTTTCTTTGTAAAATTTATGAATATTATAAGTTTAGATTCATTTTTTTATTAAATTATTGAATATTAAATATAATATACACTACATAAATTAAAAATATTATTTAATATCAAAACGTGTCGTAACGTGTCGAAATCTAACACTTTTTAGAATTAACGTGTCGGAGTGTCGTGTCGTATCGTGTCACGTGTCCCGTGTCGGTATCGGTGCTACATAGAGTATAAGCTTATAATATACATTATGACATTTTCAGTTGTTTGGTGTGACCATCATATAGTATAAGCTTATACAGCAGGACCCCTTTATACATCAAAATGATGTATAACTTAATCCGGCCTAGGAGTGGTGGATTAGGTCTGATAAGAGGTTGATGAATTAATATTGCTTACAAGTACAATTTTCATGAATTAATATATCATTTCAATATTAATATATTAAAATAATTTTTTTTAATATATTAATTTTTAAATTTGATATTTTTCTTATACAATATTATATCAAATGCTGGATAGTATTAAAACATAATCAGATCTTATACAATCAAGCCTTATACAATCAGGTCTTATACTATCAGGCTTTATCATAAAAATGGAAACATTTGTATTAATGTAAAGTTAGTTCTTGGTAAAGTGTCAAAGTGAAATTTTTTGTAACCACAAGGGGTCTAAGTGAAAATTTGAAATTACAGGGGGTTGAATGATAAAATATCTCAGCACAGTGAATCTAACTGATAATTTTAAAATTGCAGGGGTGAAATGATAAATCACAAAACCACAATGGTGAAAATGAAGTTTTCCCTAATTAATTTTTATCATTTGAATTGTCAATATGATATTTGTGCAATTCAAATGTATTATTAAGATGATTTATGAATATTATAAATAATTTTTAAATTAAAGACAAGATAAAATGTTTTTTTTAATCTATATGAGTAGCTTATTTTAAAAATTTAAAGGAAACTAAAATAAAAAACTTTGTCAGGAGTGAGAAGTAGGGGTGGCTTTGGCTCGGCTCGTAAATGCCTAAGCTCGTTTAATAAAAGCTCGTGTTGGAACCAAGCTTGGACTTGTATAAAAGCTCATTTAATAAAAAGGCCTCATGCTCTAATTCTGAAGCTCAGCCTTAGAGCCTCCCAGGCTAGCCTAGTATATAAATATTTATTTATATTTTTTATACCACTTGTAATAACTCTCTCTCTCTCATCAATTTATTTCACCCTATTTTATTGGTTTAATAGACTTTTTGAATGATTTGTTCTATATTATGCTATTTTGATATATATTGAACTTATGTATATTTATGGAATTACTAGTGCTGTTCTATATTAACCTTCATCTCCTTCACACAAACAAACCCACAAAAACTCATTCGTTCCACCGTGCACCGCTTGTTTGTGTCAATTTATTTTTTTTGTTGGCACTTTTTTTTATAATGGGCTAAGATAATATAAAGTGTTATCTACCTTCTCTCTCTTTAATTTTTTATTTATTTATGTAAACTTTGTAAATTATTGTTGCAAATTGGAAGCTAAGGTTTCTATCTGGAAATTGATTTTTTGTGGAATTTTGTTATCTTATTTTTATTTTTTAACATGCTAACATGCTAAGACAGGCTTCACACGGGCTTTTATTTTTTGTAAATAAACCAGATCACAGACCAGTATTATATTCGTGACAGTTAACAGACTAAAGCCAGTCGGACACGTTTAAATACAAATTTGACCCCTTAAAATCAAAGTTCGGCTCGACTCAGCCGTTAACCCCCAATTTGAGAAGCTCTGTTGCGTATTTGTTGTAGTATCCTCAAGTGTTAAAAGAAATACAGCTTACCCAAATAAATTTGATTTTCATCAAATACATCTTTTGAAAAGGAATAGCTACATAATTTCACCAGCCCATGTTTGATGGTCAAGATTAAATTTCCAATGTCGGCAAATTGTGGATCACAGGATCACCTAGTTGATTTAAGGCTGGAATCCTCTTCCTTAATTCAAAAGCTGATGACACACAAAGGGAGACATTGACCACCGTAATAATTTTGAATAAGTTGAATCGCAAAGGAACATATATTAATTGGATTTGAATCACAAAGCGAAACCTTAGTCCTTAAGTTTTCAAAAAGGGACATATACTAATTGGATTTCCAACCCTCACCACTTTATTTTGTACTTAATTTAAAAGGTATCATAAATTTAATTTAATAAAAATTTAAAGATAAATAATTTTTATTTACTAATTTTATAAACAATTTTACTATATTACGTAGGCTTTCAGCCTCGGTGGATATTAATTTAATTACTATAATGTTATAATATATAACAAAAAATAATTAAATTATATTAATTATAAATTTATAGTTATTAATTTAAATAACAAAATTAATGTCAACTATCATAGGGTTTATATCCCACACTAACTCATAAAACAAAAAAAATATATGTCAACTATCTTAGGGTTTCAAATTCTAATCTACATTAATAATGTATAACTAAAAAATACAAATAATATTAAAACAATGGAGAAACTAACATTAAATAATAGTAAAATAATGGAGAAACTAACAATTAGAGAGAGAAACTAACCTTGAGAGAGAAAGAGAAATTTTTTAGAGATAGAGAAACTTAACGAGGCGTTTGGTAGGAGGGTTTAATGGGAAAATGTTTATCTTTTTAAATGACACAACTCATATTCTTTTACTCTCACAAAATGGTGGGACCCACATTTTTTTTTTTGTCAACTATCTCTCCTCTTTTATCTATCTTTTTCTCTCTCTTAAAATTACACAACTTTACATAATTTAAAATGACACACAATTTAGCTGGTTTTAATATAGATAACTGGCCAAATTTCATTGGTATTTCTATTTCATCACGTTTGGTGGCCTAAGGTTGCATGCCACATGGACGTTGAAACGGATTTGCCACCATGACATTTTCCCAAAATAATTTCAAGGCATATCGGTAAAAAATATGGGGAATTGTTTCAGTTTGGTCAATGTCCCGAGATTTAAGTTCACTTTCTAAATAATATTCTATTTAATAATTTAATTAATATATAACGAATATTTTTAAATTATTCTTTAAAATAATATTTTACTGTTTTTTAAATGTCTCAAGATGCCAAATTATAAATTAGAATTTAATATCAATTTATTGTTTAATTTTAGTATTCAATCAAACACGAATGAAACTTTTTTAGCTACCTTATAAAAAAAAAAAAAAAAAGTGTTCCGGCTGTGCTTCAGTCGGACTAGACGGGTAACGAATAAATCGTGGATCTAAACAAAAACAAAAATAGGCACAAATTTGGGCCTTTTTTAACTTTTGTTTCTTGAAATTTTAAAGCTAAAACATAATAAAAGTTAGGGATTTGATTTTTTCATATTGCATGAGAAATGAATTCTGATGTTGTGACTCAATTGGTGGTGGGCCACACATTTATTAAAAAAAGAACAAAAAAATTTTTGCACACAAATCGAAGGTCATAAACATGAGAATTCAATTTTCATGCAACATGAAAAATATTTTCCCTAGAAGTTATTTGAAATCTTGTAATAAATGTAGTTATTCTGAATAATTAGATCTTAAAATTGAAATTGAGAATAGATTTCAGTTATTTTTATTTTTCAAAACTATTTTTTAGATTCACTGCTCTCGCTTCCAGGTTGTCTTGCGCTTTGGTCTTCCAGAATGACGATAATAATAGAGAGAGAAAAAGGGAGAAAGAAGGTTTGTAGTTAGATAGAAGAAGAGGGAGAGGGTAAGAGATGTGAGAAAGAGAAATTTAAATATTATATCCAATGTTGTTAAAATCATAAATCCAGTGCCCAAACAAAATGTCCAAATAAGAACATTCATGCCCAGACCGATAAACTATTCATATTAAAAGGATTATATTTTGTGAAAAATTTAACCATAGATAATCTCTTAATCATCCCGTCAGATAGGTAGAAGATTCATTAAACTGTGAAATATTACCCTGCCTTATGTGTTTCCAATGCCAATAAAAAGTAACTCATCCAATGGTATTTAACATCTAGAAAACTGTCAAATAAAATGCGTCACATGCCGAAATATCACAAGTATCACGAGATCTTAAGTAAAATCGAAAGAGAATTAAAAAAAAAACAATGTAAAAACGTTTGGAATATTAGTAAAATCGTCTTGGTGAAAAAAATTATTAAAACATAAAATCGTAATGATAAATCGAGATTTTAACAACAAAGATTATATCACAATATTATGGAGTGTTGACGAATAAATTAATCTAACAATAGCTAATAAATATATTTTAAGAATTTGTAAACTATTTAGGTCGTAAATACAACAATTCTTCTAAAAAAATATACATACTTTTCTGATATATTTTTTAGCTCTTAATTTATTTATGTAAATTATTTATGTTGTAAATATAATTATCCTCTTAAAAAAATACAATACTTTTTTCATATATTTTTTAGCTCCTAATTTATTTAAGAGATAGCATCGTCGTTTATATTGTTTGAAAAATTGTTTTATAGGTACTTATTCTAAAAATAGAAAGTGAGAACTAGTTGTTTTATTTTTTAAAAACTTTTTTCTTAGATTTTCCACTCTCTTCAAATACCAATAGTAATTTACATCTTCAAAATTTATTCTCAAAACAAAATTCCAACAACTTTTTTCTTATATTTTCAATGAAATCAGTTTCAAAGACAGGATATAGAAAGACCCTTGTTAATTTTCCCGGTTTTCAATCATTTTAACAGATGTCAATGTCGCTCAGGTGACTATCACTCGTTATTTGGAGAAAAGAGAACTAGAACTTACAAGAGAGAAAGCTTACCCAATTAACAGAAAAAAATCGACAAAGAAAAGAAACCACTTCTCATTAAGAACATTTTACATGAAACACAAAATTTGACGAAACAGTGTCCATAAACTAATCACAAGCATCACATTAATTAAAACGACTAGGGAAATAATCAAATAAACACAAACTTTTCAACATCCACGATTTCTATAATTTAAGACAAAATGAAAAACTGGTCAATTCTCCTCCTTAACAGATTTTAGAAACTGGTGGAGACCGTTTGTCAAAGCAGAATTTGAGGTCAACGAAGCTTTTAGTATGGCAAGACCCTGCAAAATGCAACCAATAAAATGGATGTAATTTCATATGAGTAACAGTATCCAATGAATGACTAAGCTAAAAGAAATCTCCAACACTTCCTTACCTCCTTCAGACCAATGCTGATGACCCTTTCCTCCACGTCAGAGAGTGAGACTTTTGATCTATTCAGATATGAAAAAACAGAAATGGATGACTTTGGAGTCACAACCAAGTCATCTGTCACCATGTATGTTGATGGTCCTTTCGCAAATCCTCGACGACTGGATGATTCTCCGGTAGAGGACTTAGGATCAACATAATTTAAGGGTCCATACGCCTCAACCTCAGAATAAGTAGCACTATCATTGCCGGTTGAAGTTACAAGAGCCCCATCATACATTTGTCCCTTGTAGTTGTAGTAACTAAAGAAATAATACCGAGGAAAGCATGCCTCGTTAATTGGTAAAATGTGGTTGCTGGGCTTAAATTGAGGGGCACATTGAGGATTAGCTAGTTTGTCTTTGAGTCCCTGTGAGCTGAAATATCTTTCTGAACTCAATTCAGTCATACTCTTATATAATTTATCAACGCAGCTCAAAGAAGAGACTCCTTGGAGCATGTGTAATACTCCACCCAAGGGGAAGGTGAGAAAACCAAAAAGAAAGTCAGCAAAATCTTCCTCTCCTTCAGCAAACAGAATTTTGCTGTTTGATTTTCTGACCACTAACTTCACAACTATTTTCCTACCCTCATCAGATGGGATCTCCCCAATCTTAAACTGGGATTGGTTTCCTCGGTTATCATTATCAAGGGATTGTTTCTTCTTTAAGATAAAATCTGTCATGGGGGTATTTGAGAGCAATGCAAACTTGAGCAGATCCACTACCTACATAAATCAAATATGACCTATCAATTAGAGAAAATAAATAGTGATAGTTGGGATATATAGTCCCACATTGGTTGGATGAACAACTAATGTGGAGTTTACAAGACCTTGTGCACTCCCACCATTTGAACTAGCTTTTGGGGTGGTGTATCCCAAGATTCTTTACATGGTATCATAGTCTCGCCGTCCCCCACTTTCTCTTGTGGAATTTCTTAGCCCAGTTAGGCCGGACATGTTGCATTATCCACTCTTCAAGCCCAATGGGCTCTCGTGTGAGAGGACGTGTTGAGATTTGTAGTCCCATATTGGGCTCTCGTGTTAGGAGGCGTGTTGAAATATATAGTCTCATATTGGGCTCTCGTGTTAGGAGGCGTGTTGAGATATGTAGTCTCACATTAGTTGAATGTGACACATAATGTGGAATTTATAAGGGCCTTAGGCACTCTCATCCTTTGAGCTAGCTTTTGGGTTTTGGGTGGTGTATCCCAAGATTATTTACGGTGATCAACGGCAATAATGATATACAAGGTTAGAAAACATACCTCCTCCTTGGTGATATATACAGTTTGTTCCTCAAGAGCCTCCATATTATCGATACCATGCAACCGAAGCAGTTCTATTGTTCCAACAACATTAGGGAACACATGAAGATCCTCACAAATGATAAAAGTAGCACTTTCATTAACAAAGCCATTTTCTAGAGTCGAATTTTTTGGGGATATTACTCTGTTCATTAGTTTTCCACATTGGCATCTTTGATTCCTAAAAGTGCTCAAAAGGCTCCCACTTTGCTTTCTACTACAAGCCCAGTTCTCGCAAATGAAGTACTTGATGGGGTCAGTGTCGTCGATATTCAGTTTCAGCGGTTGGCAATAAGCATCCATTGAGTTGCTTGGATGCAGTAACATTTCTTTGTAGGTCGGTGTCCATAGATGCTCTTCTTCAAGATTTGCCACACTTTGATACAATGAGCTGAGGCTACCAACTCTCACTCCTTGAATATTTGAATCCTTACCAACGAGTCTAACAATAGTCCCCAAAGGCAATGTTAAGAAGCTCAAGAGAGCGTCAACAAAATCCTTTCTTGCCTCAGCAAACACAACTTTGTTTTTCTCTTTGTCCACCAAAACTTTCAGGGAAATTTTGTCAACTTGTTCATCTGACAGAGTTGAAGTTGCTGTTCCAGCCATCGTACGTAGCAACAGCAGCTAGAACACCAATGCCTCCTTTAAGTGCCCGTGGAAGGGTCTATTTAAAAGGATCGTCTTTACGAATTTTAATTTTCAACGTTTGGGTATAAACGTCGAGTCTAAGGAAGAGCGCATCAAACATTTCGAAATTAGTGGGAAATATTTATGATCAATCAATATCGATAATGCATTGGAAACTAAACAGCCTAATTTGATTAACCACTATCACTCATTCTTTGTCCCGAGTTCACAGCTACCTTTAAACCTCAACAGTACGTCCACTAGTACCATTAAATTCTAAGTGTCTTCCCAATAATAGAATTTTCTATACTATTATATATTAAAAGCCCCCTCTATATTTATGTCTACTCATATTTCTTGTTAGTAGTTGTTCGTTTGTTTATTTTTTTAATTTAAGCCATGACAATATTTTTTAATTATTCTTATATGATTATAACAATTTTTCATGTAGAGAATCAAATATAAGTTTATCCTCAAATCATCTCTCAATAATTATATAATTTAATTATGTAGAATACGTACAAACAGTAAAATAATTGTTTTAAGTAAAAAAAGACATCAAGCAATATTATGAAATGAAACTTCCGCTCCAATATTATATTTTTTAATTTAAATAATTTGATAAGTAATTAATAAATCAATTATTCATAGATTTAATTAAAATTGAATGAATAATTTTGTAACTTGAATGTTAAACTTAACTCGTAATTTTTCTTTTAATTACAGTAAGTTGGTATACAGGTCAATTTCCGTTCAATACAAAGTTATTACTTTAGGACTAGGGGATTTACGAAGGATATTGTTGGTAGTATGCCAATAAGTAATTAGATAGCCCAGTTTTAAAGATTTTATATATGTAAATAGATTTACAATCATTTTAAAATAAAAAGTGCTATATTTTGAAAGAAATGAAAATATGACTACACTTTTATTAAAACAATTCGAATACATTAAGTTAATTAAGGAAATAAACTAAATAAAAATGAGAATTAGGAAATAATTTCACAATTGACCCTAATAATTATTATGAGGTTTTAATAATTATAATAAGTGAGTAATAACGTTGAAAGTCGCTTTTCTGATGAAAAGTACAGATACCGGTTCTGCTCATCGGTATAAATACGTACCGATGAAGTATCTCGGAAAATTATAATGAGTGCATAAATATTCATAGAATAATATATAGGACTTGTAAAACGAGTTTCAAGTCGAAATAATGAGAACTGGTACCGGAACTGATACTGGCTATGGAAAAGCACATACCGAAAAGGTGCTGCGAAAATAAAATGAAAATATGACAAATCTTAGAAAAACGAGTAGGTTCAGAATACTGAGTTTGGGATTAAAATGCTAAGCGTAGCAATTAGCACTAATACAGTGCGATTAAGTTTAAACTGGCTATTAATACTCATTCTTGGCAGTAAACCCTAGGTCATATCAGCCTTCTACGTGACTCTTGGGTGGCTGGTCAGCTTGTGCACTATTCCATTGTTTTCCTCCACCTCTTGTGAGCCAAGTTGCCATCTTTTGAGTGATTCTTCCCTCCTCCTCCTTGTAAACACTTGTGAGCAACATTGTGAGAGTGAAAGGAGCACCTTTTCTGAGTGATTGTGGCTGTGAGGAGTCAGTGTAGGGGCTGTTTCTGAGTTTTAAGGGTGAGGCCATTGTCATGGCATTTTGAGGTCCAAGAAGCCATCTTTGTAGAGAAAGGACCCTTCTTGGTGTAGCATTTTCGTGTCCTTGTGTGTGCTGAACTTTGGGAGCTTAAAGTGAGCTCCAAGAGCACCTCCCATTTCTGTTTTGAGCTTTGGTGGTAAGCACCATCACCTTGATCATAAGTATAATGGTTAAAAATGGAACCTTGATGCATGTAACAAGCTAAGTTAATAACTAGAGGTTGGGTAAAGGTTAAACACACCTAGAAATGCATGTTTAAGCCTCTGAAATCGATAAAAGAACAACCTTTAAGATGGATATCTCGCGAAATGTGTAAGAACCTGCATCGTTAATTAAGGAAATTAATTAATTAAATGTGAGAATTAGGAAATAATTCCATAATTGACCCTAATAATTAAGTGCAGATACCGATTCTGCTACTCGGTATAAATGTGTACCGGCAAAGTATCCCGGAAAATTTTAATAAGTGCATGAATATTCCTAGAATATTATATAGGACTAGTAAAACAAGTTTCAATTCAAAATAATGAGAATTGCTGCCAGAACTAATACTAGCTATGGAAAAGCGCGTACCAGAAAGGTGCTGCGAAAAATAAAATAAAAATATGATAAATCTTAGAAAAATGAGTAGGTTCAGATTCCAAAGATTGAGATCAAAATGCTAAGCGTAGCAATTAGCGCTAGTATTGGGTGATTAAAACTTAAGTGGCCTATATAAGGCCTTGGCACACATATCTAGGTCAGAAAATACACATCTACGTGCCTCCAATTCTGATCTTTGGGCTTTTCATGCTGCTACACTCTATTCCTCTTGAAACTCAACCAAGTTGTCACCTTTTCTTCTTGATTCTTCACCAAAACACCTTGGGTGAGTGGGAATCATCATTGTGAGTGTGAGGTGAGCTCCATTTCTGAGTTGTGGTGACTGTGTGAGGAGAGTTGTGGGCTGACTCCATTGTTTGGGGTTGTGGAGAGCTTGTGCCTTATTGGTGTTGGTCCAAGAAGCCACCTTTGTTGAGAAAGAGCCTTGCTTGTTGGTCATTTTCGTGTCCTTGTAGAAACAGAACCTTGGGAGCTTCATAGTGAGCTCCATGAGCCATTGTTGCTTCTGTTTTGAAGCCTTGGGTAAGTTCCCTACCTTGATCATGAGTTTTAATGGTTTAAAGGTTATGTCTTGGCATGTTAATGAGTTAATCAAGTAACCAACCAGAATATGATCCTAAAAATGAATAAAAATGCATGCTTGGACGTTGGAATGGGTTAAAAACCCAACCTTGGAAGTGATACTTCGCGAAATACAGAAACTGCATTCTGTCACGAAATATCTGGATATGATATCCGGATATTGTTATCTGGATATGGGCTCTGAGATATCCGAATATGGATATCCGGGTATGCCCCCGACATATATCCGGATATTCTGGGTTTCCGAAGAACAGTAGCTGCACTGTTCATACAGAAGGCTTGTATGGGTTGGTGGACCTTAGTATGATGAAGTGGGACTTCTGTAAAACCAATGAAAGTCAGAACCTAAGTATTTAAGGGCTTAAGGCTTTGTGAGGAACCTAAAGACGTAAAACGTAAAAGAGAAGCGCTGTCTTTATGTTTATGCTTTTGAGCAATGTTTATTGATATGAATGCTGGTCTAAATTAGATTGTGATTCTGTTGTGTGTGGACTTTGAGCTGTGTGGACTCTTGGCATTAGATAGTTAGCTTGGGATGTAAGCTTTCGTGTCCTCGGTTTTGCCATTCTTTGGTTCCACTATGTCCCATGGGGGGATGGTTTATGTGCATGCTGTGTTTACATGCTTTTATACTTGAAATGCTTTTGAGCTGATATGTGCAATGACTTATAATATGTATGTGTTGTTTCCACTTAGACGGTAAGCCTGAGTATGTGGCGTCATACAAGATGCATGGTGAGGCTGTGGGTGGGTGCAAGTAGCATCTTGCACTATGTGTGGGTAATAGACGTATTCTTGCATTTCTCTGATCAATAAAATAATATTGACACACGTGACATGATTTTCTGTTGCATTGCACTATTTTGGAACTTATATTGTTTAAATTTTTTTGGACTTATATTGTACATGTAAGTGAGCTTGGGGTGGAAGATCCTTGAAGACCCCTTTGTTATCCAAGTGGCTACCAAGAATGTAAGTAAGAAGCTGAAAATAACCCTAGAGAGGGTGAATAGGGTTATCTAATTTTTTTTGCAATTTTACAATTACAAAGAAATAACTACACCAAGTGCCAACTTGGTTTGCTTACACTGCTTTATTACTTTGATTAAAAAAATAACTATGATATTCAGAATTAGTCAAGTATAGTGGCAGTATGTAAACACTTGAATTTCAGAAATTTCTCAACGTAAAAGATATAGGCAGCAGTGGTAACTCAGTCCAATTTAAAAGAAAATATCAGAGTTGTCAATTTAGCAGAAGCAACAAATTTTGATTTCAACTTAAAAGTATCAAACATGTAATATAACAAAGAGTATAGGAAATAGAAGATGACACAAGTATTTATCCTGGTTCACACCTCTAAATTCAAAGAGGTGCTACATCCAGTCCCAAGGCAACATGCTCTTGGATTTTCTTCCACTAAAAAAAATTACAATATTCAATTACAACTTATTTTCAAACCAGAAAATAAAATCTCACAAAATATACAAGTTGATTCCAACCAAACCAACTTCAAACACCTATGGTCTTGAGTATCCCACTCAAGCCTAGATAACTCTTTGCCTAAGCCTTACCTCACACCAAGGTAAGCTAGGACTTTCACTACTCACTTGCCTAAGCTCAAACCGAGCAGTAGGTCTTCCCTTGGTGCTTGTTATACACACCTAGTACAACTCAAGCAACCAACTTAACAAGGCTATTCAAGCCTTAGCAAAACAGATATTGATACTTAAAGAGCTTATGATAAGATCAATCAACAAAGTTATATCTCTAGCTTGCTCACTAGAATGATGCAAAATGTCAGATAATATGCAGTAGATTAAGCTTAACTAATATTACTAAAATATTAAGCCAGAAATCTAATTCACAATATCTATACCATTTAACACTTGTAAATCAATTTAGATTTTGCAAACCAAATAGAATATTTATTTGTCAAACGGAAAATCAGTCAACAAAAAAAAAGTTACATCTCATTTATAAAATTTAAAAAATACCATTACTGCAGTAAAAAAAATTGATTTAATCAATAAAGAAAGTTTAAAAAAAAATTGAGATGTAACCCAGTCAATGATATACCAGAGAGACAAAAAAAAGTTTTAACAAAGATATCAAAATAAAAATTCAGCTTACGACAAATATCATCAAGAAACACACATGAAAAAAAAATTCTTCAACTAACTCAAGCTTGCAAGATGTTTTCAGCAGACACAAAAAGTTTAAACTTAGAATTACTGAAAAACTAGCCGGTTAGGATTTCTCAAATGATTTGATTAGATTTCACCTGGGATCTTGAAGCGATCAAACATATGACAATAATTGATTCAAATTTATTTTCAAAAGAAATATCCTTCCTTGTCTGAATCAACCTGCCTCAAAACAAATCTTTATGAAAAAGAAAATAGATCATCACTTGATTTGCCCACTTCGCATGAATCTTGATCTTGATGCCATT
Source organism: Gastrolobium villosum (assembly GCA_032173675.1). Classification (NCBI taxonomy): domain Eukaryota; kingdom Viridiplantae; phylum Streptophyta; class Magnoliopsida; order Fabales; family Fabaceae; genus Gastrolobium; species Gastrolobium villosum. Next base: position 59,496 of record JAVKPL010001981.1, on the reverse strand, counting down.
ACTATGTCGCAAGGTTGATCGCTTTCAAACTTCTCCTATTTCTCTTGATTCAGAGAAAGATTCATGTGGATCTCTAGATGAATCACTTGAACGCTCTCATGAATTTTTACTCTCTCTCTCCCTTGCTCATAATCTTCTTCTTGCTTAGAGTGTTTCTTTTCTCTCGATCGCTTAGGGTTCTCACTTTCCTCTTCTTCTTTTTTCTAGAGATTTGTTTTAGATATAATGCCCCTTAAAAAATATCATGACCGTTTAAAAAAAAGGAAGGGTTGTGATAAACTACAAAAGATAATTCACAGGTAAAAGATATAAGGGTAATAAAGACAAAAAAAAATTATCAAGTTAGCACACAAAATTCAGCATTTTACCAAAAAAGAAATTCAGCTTTTCTTTTCTTATCGTTATTATTATTTTTAAATTTCACACTATGTTATGTATGAAATGCAGTCTTAAGCAAGCTTTTGATATAAATTTTATTGATTAAAATTCACAAGGCTCTAAGAAAAATATCTTCACCTTCGAAACTTGCATTGAGTAGATCTTGCTGCAGTTTACTTGTCATTCTGTGATTTAACATAAAGATCTAGAAGATGAGGTCTATTTCAAATTCAATTTTGATCATCAAAATATAATATTTTTCACCCTTATCTTACTGAGATTTCTTTTTTAGAGATCTCACCCCACGTTTGGGGCACCATTTTCAGGTTCAGGTAATACCGGGGTTGAGACCTCTAGCGGCAGGAGGCCGGAGCTTAGCTGATATTGTTATTTATATGTTGACATGTTTGGAAGCTGGATTATATCTGTTGTTATTATGCTATTAGGTTCATTTTATGGTTTATTGTGTTGAGACTATGTTGGGCCATTATGGCCTTATTTGGTGAGCATGGGAATTGTCCATGCCACATTGACTTGACTTTGCTATTTTTGTTCGAGTTGTAATAATGTATCAGGATATTGTCCGGACTACGTGTTGTAGATATGTGACTTAGATACTCACATATTTATCTATTTAGATACTTCAGTTAGCTGTCTTTTGCAATTTACATGCGGGCGATGTTTTATGAAAATGATTAAGTAATCAACTCGGTTAAGCGTGGCTTAATACGATGACATGCTAACAAACCGGGTATACACGGGGTGTTACACTCTATTAGAAGAAAACAATTACGAACAAGATGAGAAAGTTTGTAAACTTGAAGTACAAGGATAGTATCACTATCAGCAAACGCTTGAATGAGTATCGAGGTATAATGAATCAGCTGGCCACAATGAATTGACACTTTAAGATGAATTTCAAGATTATTGTTAATAAGCTCTATACCAAATTCTTAGGAGACCTTGGTGGTATATGTTAATTGTTTGTTCCAGAGGGTAAACTGTCAATGAGTATGGTTATTGGTACATTATTGAATGGAGGGACTGGAAGAAAGTTCATGGATTTGGATGATGCACAAACACTTGTCACAAAGAATAAGGGAAGAAGCAAGGTGAAATTGTATAAAATCGTCACGACCGAGGCAATAATAGTGAAAAGTCATAGAATAGATCAAAATCTAGGGAAAAAGTTAAATATTTTTATTGTGGCATAGAGGGACAAATAAAAAGGGATTGATGGATTTGGAAAAGAGAGAAAATGAAGGTAGTAGCCATAGGAAAAAAGAAGATAAGAATACCACTATTATAACTTGTGATGAGGCATTGTTGCTTCTTCTTTGTAAAAATCATTGTTTGCATATATTGGATAACTGCGTTGAGTGGGTAATTGATACAAGAGCCTCTTATGATGCTATTTCCACTAAGTAGTCCCTCACTAGGTACAAGGCATGAAACTTTGTTAAAATGAGCTCAAATTTGAGGAGAGTATTCGTGACATTAAGTATTTCATATATAATGGTGACTTGGTGATTTGGAAATCTCTAAAGCGGTGGATCTGTTTTACCCTTTAAGAACGCTAGAAATTATGTTATTTGATTATTATTGCATAGAGAATATTGTGAACATATACCTATTATTATTTTCTGTCACCTGCATTAGCTTTTTCACGTTAAAAGTCTTATGTGCCAATTATTGTTACTGCTATTTTTCATGTTGTTTTCTGAGTTGTTTACATCAGTTACACTTGATTTATTTGTTTGCCCCCAACAAGGGTTTCATCAAGAAATCCGTTCTCGTGTGCTTAATCCTAGTTTTCTCGCTTCCTTTTGGTTTGTTAATTGTCAAGCTAGTGGTTGCAGCTGAAGAATCCTCACGTACGTAGCCCCGTTTTACTTCGTTCCATTGAAGCTTGAATCAAGCATATATGGTTCTTTGCTTCTGTTTGTTGGCTTGCTCGTTTACCATTATTGGGCTAATATATATCGTTGTACTTTGTAGGGCTATTTTTTTATTTTGGGGATTTGTATTTCTGTTACAAAATTAAGGTTCAATTAGGTTGATTGGTTTGGGATTTTAAATAAGAAAACTTACTAATCCTATGTTTCGAACCATATTGTTGTATCTTTTTATTTACATTCCCATAAATTTATATTCACGCTCCTGTAAATTGTAAGAAGTATGAATAACCCACAACCGTCAAAGTATTGCTAATTTTGAAGTCGATTCTAACCAATCTTTCTCAAAGCACATTCTCATTGCTAGAGTCCTACTCTCCTCAAAATTATAAGTAAAGAAGCATATTTTCATCGTCATCAAATCAGTTAGAAAATGCATGGGACTCGGATTAAAGTGTTTAGAAGGGAATACATTTAAATTTTATCTTTCTCACCTACATAAATATAAATGTGTTGCTTAATATATATTGCTTTACTTGTATTTTATTCTCATTAAAATATTATTGTAATTGCGCATCATATCGCATGTAGGAAAACAGCAACAATTTTTGTCTGTTTGTTTTTTTAAAGACACCAACTTAGATTTATGGAAAAATGGGAAAATTGCATGTGGTCCCCCACACGACTAAAAGAGCATGGAGGTGTTACTATTTATTTTTACTTCATTTAGTGGTAATTTTTCTTTAGTTTTTGTGCTGATTTTGTATGAGTGCAGGTAAAAGTGGGTTGAAATTAATGGAGTAAGCCCAAGTGGTAAAAAAGGGGTAGAAAAATGAATTTTAACTTTTCACTAATATTTTTTACCTTTTTATCACATAAAAGAACTTGTGGCAAGAAAATAAAGAAGAGGAGATGAGATGGAAGAATAGAGACCGTTGGATACTCCTTGGATCTGATGGACAACATATATATGAGGCCAAGAAAATAAAGAAAGAGGGGAGTCTTCTGTTAAAAAAGGAAAGGGGAACGCATAAGAAAGGAGCGCGTCTTTAGTTTCAGAAAGAAAGAAAAAAAGAGAAGAGTGTTTTGAGTTTTAATTTTTGTAATCAGATTTCGCATTAAGAGTCTTAGTTTTTAGTTTTCTTGGAGACAAAAAAATACAAGGAAGATTGCTACTCTTGAAGGGATTCAAGAAGACCCGATCGCAGTGCAGTTCATAGTTTTATTTCTCTGTTCTTGAAGCTTTTGCTAGTATTACCTTTTGAATTCGTGAAGACTTCTTGGTCTATATTTTCTGTCTTTATGATTTCTTTTCTTTTGTGAATGAAAATCATGTTTACTTTAGTTTCAGATTTCATTTTATTTTTACTTTTCAACATGCATTGCTAAATCTTTTGCTGGAATTCTGATGGAGATGATGAGTACCCTTTAATAATCCAAACTATCGTGCATGTGTTCTTGATGTTTGAGTTCCATGGGAATGGACAAGATTCTTGCATGAACTTGTATTGGGAAATTCAAGTTCATGATTTCATTAATTCAAGTTTCTTAGATTAGGAATAATCTAAGGAAGAATCTTACTTCAAGTCTTCAGTAAAATGATTTAGAAATTAAGGGATTAAGGTGAATCATTTCACACTAAATTTGGGAAAGTTTAGTGCGGTTTTTCAAGAAGTCAGATTACATCAATTTTAGGTGCTATAGCAGTTAAATCGCGTGACTGCAATATTATGGGAAAAGTCATTAAAGTCAGAATTCTGGATTTTCTAATATTCATTTTTACTCTTGTAAACGTGTTCTTGTTGTTCTTAAAATAGTTTACAATTCAGAAATTACAAGTTTCATTGAAAAAGAATAATCGAAAGAAACCTATTATCCCGTTCCCAGAGAACGATAACTCTTTTTTTTAAGAAAAATACTACCTAACAGGAGGCATCTTGTTTTTAAGATAATTTCAAGTATTGATTTATGCACTTAACAATTTTGTATTTAGATTGATATATAAGTACTTGTGAGATGTAAAATCCATGAGTAGTTAAGAATATACGGTGATTTCAACTAAAATAGATATTCTCCGGGTTAGAAAAAAAGTAATTGAAGACTCGAGTAATACAAAACTAACTTCAAACAAAACAGTATTAAAACACAAAGCTACCGATTAATATCCATACACCTAAGCTATACGAAGCACTTTAATCAGCTCAAGCTTCACATTTTGTTATTGAGAACTTCTCTTTAATGGGTTTAAGGAATTTGCGGAGACCATTTGTCAGAGCCGATGATGAGATCAAAGACGCTTTTAAAAGGCTGAGAGCCTGTCAGCACCACCAAATAATAAATTAAAGTCAAAAGGTAACATACCTTAAATAAGAAAATTTATCAACTCATTACTTATCTAATCACCATTAGATTAACATTTTTTCTTTTTTCAAAAACTTTTTAGGATTCTCTCTTTGATTCAATGGTGATTAGATAGGTAGTAAGTTGGTAGTAGAAAATTTTAGAAGTAAGAATATCCTCACTCGTATATATATAAGGGTAGGATATTCTTATACCATTAATCCACCTGTATCCAATGGCTCACATTACTTAGAAATTTGAGCCCTTATATATAAATGGGATCAACGGATAAAATTGAGAACGTAACTTACACCAGTGTAAAATGATCCTGACCCATATATATATATATATATATATATATATAATGGGATCAAGGGATAAACCTCTTTTTGAGTGACATTCACAGTTACTAGTTTGATTGCGTCGAAGTCTTTGGATCCAAGACTCATGGGTAGACAAACAGAATTTTGAAAATCATCAGGCTTCACCTTAAGGTCATCTGAAATAATAAAAGTTGCCGTTTCTTGAACAAACCCTTCATTTTCAGGTGAACTACGATGAAATATCTCTAGATTCATTGGTTTCCCACATTTGCATCTTTGGTTCTTAAATGTGCTCAACAAGCCACCACTTATTTTCTGACTGCAGTCCAAGTTCTCACATATGAAGTACCTTCTTCCCTCTGTGTCATCAATATTAAGCTTTATATTTTTGCAATAGCTTTCCATTGAGTTCCTTGGCTGAAGCAACATTTCTTTACACGTATCTGTCCAAAAATTATTTTCATCAAGATTGGCCACGCTTTCGTACAAAGTGCTTAGGCTTCCAATGCTAACCTTCTTCATGTTTGATTCCTTACCTACAAGCCTCACAATAGTGCCAAGCGGCAAGGTTAAGAAACTTATAAGGACATCCACAAAGTCCTTCTCTGCTTGGACAAACACTAATTTATTTTTCTTTTCATCAATCAAAACTCTCAGGCCAACTTGTTTCTCGGTTGCAAATGCTGACTTGATAAAGCTTAGCAGTACATCCATTAAGTCTTCTCTGCTTCTACTAACACCAACAAAGCACGGACACGTACAAATTTTAGAAATTTGCGTGTCGGACACGTGTCCGACACGCTCGGACACGCGTCCGACACGCGGTCAACATCTGAGGACACGCAGTCAACGTTCGGACACGTTCGGACACGTTTTTCCGACACGCAGTCAACTTTTTGGGACACGCGGTCAACGCTCGGACACGTTTTTTTTTAATTTTTTTTATTTTTTTAATTTTTTTATCTTAATTTTATTTTGCTAACTAAATATAAAAGAAAAAAATTTATAAATTGATTTTTCCTGTTATGAAATTTGACATGAAAAATTAATAAAGTACGAAAAATTATTTATATTTATATTTATGTTATGAAATTTAAATATTTGATTGGTTATATGACTTATTATGGACTCTTATATGTATTAAATATAAATTATATTATATATATTAAAATTTTTATTTAATATCAAAACGTGTCCCAACGTGTCCAAATATGACATTTTTTAGAATTAACGTGTCGGCGTGTCGTGTCCCGTGTCTCGTGTCCGTGTCCGTGCATCATAGACTAACACAACTTCGTATATATGCAAGGTGATAGTTACTTTCCAAGAATATATAGAAATTTCAACTTTGCAAAAACATTAAAATAAGAAATTCTTGAAAAAATAAAAATGTGGCAGAGTAGTAATTTGATTTGACTGCGCCCCCATGGGTAAAAAACTCTTGGGATGTTGAACCAGAAAATAATAATATTTGTGAATTGAAAATCAAACCTCACTAATCACTTTGACTCATCAGTGGGATTTATCTTTGGTACAATGAAAAATCTCATCAATGACAGAGCCGTATGAAAGAAATAAATCTTTGGTGTTACCGTTACCCCAAAGATTCATTCCTATGAAAGATAGAAATTATATGGGAAAAAAAGTGTAATCACCTAAATTTGACGTCCCAATGAAAAGTTACGGTCAATTTACTACGTCGAACTATTTAGCCCACGAACAATTGGTTCAACTCTATCTTCAAAGGATTAAAAGACAATTGGGAAAATTATTTTAATCTATTATAAGCTATTTTTAATACAAAATAAATTAATCATTAATTATATAGCAACTCACAGAACTATGTTCAATGACGTGTAGATTAATATTTCCACAGGATATAAATTTTACATTTTTTATTATTATTCATAACTAGCATTTTCGTTTTCGTATGCACGTGACTGGCTAAAAACTAAATCAATAAAAAGATTACAAATAAATTAAAAAAAATACGATAATCGGGTTACAAAAACATTACTTTAGGTGGTGACGTGGAATATTTTGTTGCGAATAAATGAGAAAGACACTATTTCTAGCGCCATTTTCCAAGACGAAACGTCGATAAAATTAACGTTACAATTGATGTTGGCGGTGGCGGTTTGTATTAAGTTGACGTCACTTTTACCAGATTCAATGTTACGCTTAATTGGTATTAAATGTTATTTTTAGATTAGTGTAGTTTTAAAGCCACGATCCTCAAGCATGTTCCCGAATTAAAAGGAAACGAATTCCAATGTCTTTAAAAATTGTTTTCAATTTTTTTTTAACTACATCTTTGCATAGAAGGGCAATTGTGGTTTTCGAGATGCATGCGCTGTTCAAAGTTTTGAGAAGCTTGATGCTGAATTAAATCGGTATGTATTTAACAAGTAAGCATTTAGCTTTAAGTTCACCCATGCAAATGTAAAGAAGCTATCCAACACACACACACAAAGGGGTTCTTACTTCTTAAAGCTTAATGTGTAGAACATTCTTAACGTTCAGAATTCCAAGAAGAAACGACCCAAAAGAAAAATATTTTTCTTATTTTTTGTTTTAATAATTTGGTTTTGTAAGCCGGAGGTGACTATTGCATTAGCATGCATTTCTTTCAAGTGAAATATCCTAAACATTTTGTTTTAATAATTTATGCTTCACCTGTTGATAATTATGTTAGTGTTTTTTAAATATATTACTTCAAAAAAATAAAAAATATATATAATCATAAATAACTAACCACTAAACGGGATGTCTTACCAATTAAAATGTTAACCAAAATGATTGATTCAAGTTATAAATGCTTGATTCGGTTTAAGAAAAGTTTTGGGTTCAAATTCTTATAATATAAAAATTTTACACCAAAGGAAATATTCTCGGATAAACATATATAAATTAAAAGGAAATACAAAGCGTGCTATAGTTTCCACCGATTTTTATTTTTAACTAGTTTCCGCAAATTTTGGGGTGTACGTACGAATAATGTTTTCTTTTTTTATTTATTAAGAAAATACACCCTAATAAACATATAAATTAAAGGGAAATGTATACTTATTATCAATTTTTTTTTATTACTTCACAAATCTGAATAATTAATTTCCGTCAATTTAATGGTTACAATTTATTAAAATTTAATAATTAATTAATAAGTATGATTCCATAAATTATAACCGTTAAATTGACGGAAATCAACAGTTAAGATTTGATAGTAATAGATAATACAAAAAAAAAAATAATAATTATAACCTCTCCTGGATTAAAACGAAATACATCTACCAAAAAAAAAACGAAATACAAAGCGTGCTATAGTTTCCTCCAATTTTTATTTTGTTTAACTAGTTTCCGCCAATTTTCGGGTGTACGTACGAATAATGTTTTCTTTTTTTATTTATCATCACAAATAAAATAATAATACTGGGTTAACAGAGCAAGTATTTTGTTTTCCTTTCGTTTATTCCAGCTACAAACACAACTATAAGTATCACATTAGGAATCCAAAGCAACAATCAAGCTGAGATATCAGAATCCTCGCTAGAACTAACACATTTCTTCCCTTCTTTTTCTGTTTTTTTTTTTTTTTTATATTTGACTCATCATGGCTTCTGAGCAAGAAACAAAAATTCCCTTAAAACTTTGGGTGGACAAAGAAAGAAACTGTGTAGTTATGGCTGAAGCAAGTGGAGACTTTGTAGATGTTCTCTTCAGTTTCTTGACACTTCCATTGGGAACTATTATGCGGCTTGTGTCCAAGAACCAACCTCATCCACCGGTAGAGATTGGATGTATCAACAATCTGTACCAGAGTGTGGAAAATTCTAGTACTGAGGTTTTCTGGAATCATATTTGTAAGCAAATGCTGCTTTCTCCGCGCAACCCATGTGAGGCTCTTTGCAAGAGACTAAAATTAAACGTAGATGATACAGAGCCTACAAAGTATTTCATGTGTAGCAGCAAATGTAACAAGGACAGTCGTTTGTTAAGTACTTTTTCTGGGTTAAGTTGCTCCTGTGGGAAATTAATGAGCCAAGAAATGGAGCTGATAGAATCCAAGAAAGAGGCTCCCCAGAATGGTGTTTTTGTTAAAGAATCCATGTACTTGATCTTTGATGATTTGAGGGTGCGCCCAAGCTCTCCACGAAACTATGTACAAGAACTCCTCCAATTTGGCTACAAGGACTTCAAAAAGATGACAGAAATGACTCTAAATGTTGGCATGGAGGAGGTAATTCTGCTTTTTTATTCATTGAACATGGTACTTGTTGACTTGCACTTAAAAAAGCTCCTTTATTGATTTCAATTGGGGCAATGTATAGTAGTTGTGAGTTTTTTCTAATGATCATACTTAAACTAAAAACATATGATTATTTTGCGACGGAAAGTTCAGATTAAACTAAAAAAAAAAAAAATTTAACTCTCCCTTGATTGATTAATTTGCCCTTATTTTAAAAAATTTATATAAATTTACTATACTTTCAATACTATGTATCGATCTATCTTACTTTAACTAAAATTGATCACTTTTTTTTTTTACCAAAAAAAAAAACTTATCACTTTTAAACAGTTCTATTCATGTGGGTTCACAAGAGCCAAGAGGTCATATTTGTGGGAATCTTGTGGTAAAAAGTAATAACTTTTATTAACATAGAGTAGATTGGTAAATAAATTTAAATATAGAATAGATAGATCATCCTCCCTTTCTAATTATCCTCGATCCACAGAATCATATTCTTAGGTAGATTATTATTAAATTTTGTTATTAGATATTTCAAAAATTTATTTTGATTAGTATTTTAAATTCTTGGAAATCTTTTATGAAACAGAGATCCTCTAAAAGAAAAAACGTTTACATGCAATCTTTTTTGATTGCTCCACCGGTTCCGGGGCTTTGCCCCGAAGGATTTTCTGCATATAAGGTCTCGAACTCGAATCCTTGCTTAAGCGAACCCAAGTACCTTATCACGAGCCAACAAATTTTACTATTACTTGGATAGCTTTGTTTAATGATAGCTTGTTTTTCTTTATTTTTTAGGTTTTTAGCTTACTAAAGGAAGCGTTAATTTCCAAATCTCCTTTAAGTGATGTATTCTTGGCGTATCGAGGATGTGAACCGACAGACTTATTCTCACCACGTTGCCCAAATTACAAAACAGATTCTGTGAAGCTCAAGATAACAGTGAGCAAATCAGAGAACCGGGTTCTGTTTGCTGAATCTGAGGGAGATTTTGTTGATTTTCTATTTAGTTTTCTAACAACACCTCTTGGATGTATTTTGAATCTTCTGGAAGGCGATTTGTCTTTGGGTTGTATAAGTAACTTGTACACAAGTGTGGAAGATCTTAATTCATCATGGTTACCAAATACTTCCTTACTCGAATTACAGGTTGCTCATCAGTTTGGTTGTCAGGGAAATCCTCTACTTATTTGGGAAGAATTCACTTTTGGATACTGGTATGGCTATGCCCTTAATAACGGCCTCATTAATATGGCACTAAGGATTTCAAAGGATGCACATATGCTACATCATGCAAAGGCCATTACACTTTTTGATCCAAGGTCTCCCAATGGAACATTACAATCTGCTGTGGGATTTGTGAGGAGACCTTCATTGTTTATTGTGTCAGATGATCTGAAGGTCATACCATTGACAAATACTTCTAGCATTTCGTTTTTGCAAAAGCTGAATGTACCGTTGGATGATTTTGAGGATCATTTGGTGGAAGTTGGGGCACAGGAGGTAACAATTCTCTTAAGCTGGACATTTAGACAATTTTATACTATATGAATGGTTTTAATTAAGGGAAAAATGTTTATTTTTTAAAATGACACAACTTATATCTTTTCACTCTCACAAAGAGGTGGGACCCACACCTTTAATTTTTTTTGTCAACTCTCTCTTCCTTTATCGATCTTTTTCTCTCTCTTAAAATGACACAACTTTACATCATTTAAAATGACAGAGACTTTACCCTTTACTTAATGTTAGTTTTGTTTATTTGATTGACTATGATGAATTTTGTACTATACTTTTTCCATTGACTATGATGATCTACATGGTCAGGCACTAAACCTGTTGGTGGCTTCCTTGACGTCCAAAGCTGCTTTGACGAATAGCCTATTCAACCTCTTGAAGAAGCCAAATGAGGAAATTGACTAATATTCCCTATGGGGTGGGGTGTAGAGGAAACCAGCTACATATTGGTGTTTTAAATGTGTGTTTTAAATTCTCTTACTCTAAGCTGAAAGTGCTTTTAGGAGATGGATTATTGCTCATAATACTAATGAAGCTCTTCTCTAATTTTCTGAACTCAAAAGTGGTTAGATTGTTGGTTGTTTCCGCCAGGAGAGCAAATAATTCTTGTTCATTAAGAAAAATAAGTCATATTTGTTTAAATAATACAGTTCAATCATAAAAATTTGTTTATGATTTTTTGTAATTGAAACGAGATGAGAAAAGACTTTAGACATTTGTTGACTAAAGCCAAAAATAATCCTAACGCATAAGTATCTCCAGGATTATTTATATCATACAAGAAATTAAACCGAATCCTAGGCTTTTTGGTAAAGTCAAATGAGGTTTTTTTTTTTTTATATTATCCATTGATTCATCTATTACTCGATTAGTCCAATTCAAACATGATAAAACCAAAATTTAACACAGTTGCGTTCTGACTTGAAGCGGCAACAACCCTTTATTAGTTTATCTAAGTATTTGGTGGTAAGCATTAAAGAACATACTGGGCAATCGTCTTACTAGGCATTGACGATGTCTTTGCGGATTGCTACTGAGTGAGAGGCTTAACCATGAGTAACCCAAAACATTCGTCTTGAATCTGTTATTAAGCTTTGAGCATCGATCCCTAAATATATAATCCTTTTGGCATGTACTATAGCGTACAATTCATAGAACAATGTATTGTGAGTTGATGAAGATGAAGATTTTTGTCGAATTTCTTAGTTGTCTCACCCTATCCTTTGATCTATTTTGAACCTTCTGGATGGCAAAAGTGTGAAGGTTATTGAAGTTTCTCACAGTATCATGGGTCTAAGTTTTCTTATGTTGTAGGATTGTAGGAGAGTAAAAAAAAGTAGAGAGAAGTTAATGAAAGTAAACTGACCTTGAAGGTCGAAGCATGTGAGAGGGAAAAACAAAAAAATTTCCTTGCGGAAACACACATGCATTCAAATCTCATGCTTTAAAATAGCATGATGTTACCTTGTTTATGATCCGATCACCAGGGAGATCACTGTCAGGTTTGAAGGGTTCAAACCCTCTAACGTTGATCCACACCATCCTTCGTCAATGATGCAAGAACATCTTCTTGAAGGCCACCCACATGACCACCACAAAGAGGCTTGCAACGCGCTCAATAGGTGAAGATGAAGGCTAGGTTTAGTGTTTAGAAGAGTGAAGTCTTCAACATGAAAACTTCGCTAGAGTGTGCCGCAAAAGTGAGGAGAATAGGCTAGGTTTACTTGTGAAAACCCTAAGGAGGAGTAATAATCCTTTGTGCGCATAAGAGAGTTGGTAAGTAGGGAGAGGATTTTCCTCACTTGAAAATCCCTCAAGATGTGCGCATAGTTGGAGGAGTTGTTGCAATTCAAAATTGCCAACAACCTTCCCTTTTGAATCCTCATGAGATTAGGTCCTTATCCTTTCATGATTCTGACCTAATGGTCATCATATGACCACTCACTTATGCGCCCCACTCATTCCCAAAATGAGTCCAGATACGTTGAGTAGTTGCATTCAAATTTGAACCAACTAACTCACTGATTCTTTCAACCAACCAAATCAGAATTGGAGCACATTTCGATGACAAGATGACACTCATTAGCAACTAAAGTGGCGCACCATTTCCCTATTGGATGAGATCAAATATCTTCTCTTGATGCAGGGGATTTGTTCCAACAAGATCTCATCTTATCCTTTTGTTATGAAACAACTTTTCATAGCCAATTCAAATTCAAATTCAAACACTTGAATTCAAACATTCAAACATTTAAATTCAAAATTCAAATTTCAAATTTCAAATTCAAAATTCAAATTCCAAATTCAAATTTCAAAATTCAAATTTCAAATTCAAAATTTAAATGTTTGATAATTAATTTAACTAATTAAATTAATTAGTAATGTCTTGGACCATCCAAACTCATTAAATGATCCATGCGCCCTCTTCCCTTCAGGTGGGCTTCCAAATAGCTTCTTAGGCTAACAACCATTATTAGGCCCAATACCTTTAAAGCTAGTTCATCATGACTACAAGGTGTTAGTGTGTGACCCATTAGGTCCAACATTGCCTCTGACATAAATGGGCTCGGGCCTAACAAGCCCACAACCCAATTACTGACAACATAGAGCACTAGCAATGCTTTGTTGCCCCAGAGCTAGTTAGATTAATGACTTGATCATCCTATTACACATATTTGGGTACCGTATGTATTTTCCTTCGTCTCAGTTATCTTCCCATTAACCTAGGATAAGGAAATGTATCAACCCTGCGGTTTAGGGTAAGCTTTATTCGATATAGGGAATCTTCAATTTACTGACTCTAAAGGCAGATCATCACATGATCTCTTTTATTATGCATAGATTCCCGAGTCCCTGTAAATGTCATCCCGATTTCTCCGGTTTACAGATAACCTAATCTCTCAAAGAGATTTGACGAATTCCTTCAGCTTATCACCCTAGCCCTGTGCTCTTTCAGGACAAGCCCAACAGTATACCTATGAGTCTTCATGTTTCAGGCAGACGAGGTATACAATGAAAGCATGCCTTCTAGAACACAGTCTAGGTAATAACTTATGGTCTAAGGAAAGACATACCCAAATATAAAGAGACTACTCTAATGATACTATCTGTGAGATTTCCTCGTAAAGTCTCTTTATGGGTCTGTTCAGTGCGAGCTATACCCTTATAGGTCCACCCACGACTTTAGCTAAGACATCTCCATATCTGTAGCTCATGAGGTCTTTATCTTGTATCCAAATACAAGTAGATAAGTCATGCTAGTCTTACCCGAGATCACTGATCCCTATTCTCAGTGTCTCTAAACTAGGAACATGAAATTAGGAATAAACGTGTGGTATCCTTGAATCCTCATGATCGTGATCTCATCACAGATACTCAAGTAATACATGTTCTATTCCAAGGGGTTTATCCAGTTTGCTCATAATATATTAACAATAATATCGAGACATTATATGAAATAGGATAAAGAGTGCTTATTATTTATTTGCGACAATAAAGGTCTACATCTAATGTCCTTATTTAATCAAAATATTATCTCTAGGACACCCATATACTAACAGTTAAATGTGGGTCCCATATTTTATATTTAAAAAGAAAAGAAAAATTAATTGGCACGTAAAACGAATTTGTGTAGGTAAATGATTTACTCTCATGTAGCATGAGAGTATTATTTCCCCAATATCATTAGCCATTTTCTCCGATCCTTAAAAGAGTAAAAAGAGAAACTCTTTGTCAAGTGTTTTAAAAATCGACCTGATCAGGCCGATTCGAACGGTTGAAACGTAAATCAGATCCTCAATCAGTCCAGATTAAAATATTGAATAGATTATTCATTTGATCCTGTTCAGATATATAAAACCATTAAAAAGTCCTCACCACCAGCTAAAGCTTTTGGGTTGGAGTGATTCTTTACATACCCCTTATGAAACCGGCAAATCGGTCTTGAGTTGGGTTTAACCAATATTAAACCAACAATGATTTTTTTAAAAAAACCAAATTTGTGAAATTTTAGACAAAATACCAGTGTTATTAAACCCGGACTGACCCGGCCGCGTCGAACCGGTAAACCGGTCATATAATCGGTCCGGTTAAAGCAACGAACCGGTTATGCATCAGAACCGGTGCGACCCGGCCGGTTTTTATGAAAACCGGTGACCCAGTCGGTTAACCGGTGACCCAGCCCGGGCACAAAAAAATTTCAAATTTTTTTTTTTCAAAAAACAAATTACAATGGAATATTATAATATTTTTTTACTTGTTGCCTTACATAAGTTATGTATTTACAATACTAATATTATCTCAGTTATGCACTATGCAAAAAATTTTGATTTGATTTATAGTTAGAAATGTCATTTTCTGAACCTAAAGCCCCGTATCACGATCATTATATTTTTATTTGATCCTTTATTGGATAATAATATGTGACTTATTATTTATTATATTAAAATATTTGAAATTTTAGTCATTTTTTATAGATATTTGAGTATGTTAATAATTTTTTAATATAAATTATAAAATTACATATAATGACCGGGTCATGCGGTTGAACCAGTGACCCAGTACCTCGACCGGGTCAATGACCGGGTCAGTTTTAATAACATTGCAAAATACTTAAAAAATGCCATTAATAAGATTCAAACATAAATTATATGGATTATAACTTATAGCACGTACCACTAAATCAACTCTAATCATTAATCAAAATACTTCAAATTTTAAATTTATTATATCTTATTATATATATTTAATTTATTTGATTGAACTAATAATTCAATAGTAAAATCGGTGACCCAACCCAATACTCTGATGGAATCAATAATTGATTCGAGTTTGATAACACTTCCCTTTGTTATTGGTATGGCATAGGAGTATATGAAATTAATATAATTCACTAATGAATGAGCCAATAAACTTTTTGAACCGAGATCTTCTGTTGGCACAAGAGAACCAGTGTTGGCTTTGTGAGGGAGACCATAACTATTTTTTGTTTGGGATGATATTCAAGGGACACCATTGACAATTGCTTCTAGCATTTAGTTTTTCAAAATTTGAAGTGCCTGATAGATGACTTTGAGGAAGCATGTGATGTGCATTGAGGAGACAGATGTAACATATTTACAATCAACTCTTTGACTGATTTTCTTCTATATGCTGTAAATATCGACAAAACAAAATTTAATCTTTTATCAATTGATATAATTAGAATTAGTCTCGGTCTAGTGATTGGTAGTGAATATATATTTCTTCCACTTCAGCCTTTAAAAAAAAATTCACCACTAAAAAAAACAACTCCAGCCACATTGAAATTTTTTCCAAATGTGAAAAAATGAAATACACACTTGTGTACTCCCTAATACCAAAGTTGTGTTCTCTCACTTGACAGCATACTTATTAATTTCGGATAGCGGCGCGTAGTGAGTGCCCCTCCAAATTGCTATAGTGCTATAGCGGATAGCACTACAACGCTAATGTGCAAAGTGTATCTAAGTGATACACTAAATTGTACTCCACAAATATAAAACTTAAAATGTGAAAATGTGACATTAAAAACAAATTTGAAGAATTTCAAACTCAAACATAAATGATTTCAAACATTAAAATTCAAATCATACGCAAATTGAAGGAAATAAAGTCTCCAATAATGTAACACAACAAAATAAAGTGACAAAATTAGTCAAAATTTAAACTGTCACTTAAGTGAAATGTCAAAATTAAAAAACTTAAGGAACTAATCATAATTAAAATCATGAACATCAAAATCTTCATCTGCACTTTCACTTGTATCTAAATTGTAAATCTCTTCCTTCTACGACGAGAACACTTTTGCAGAAATTACTTTAGCAGTGCAGCAATAGCGCTGCGATTCAGCCGCAATAACGACCGCTACATCCGCTACACTTTGTCTAACCGTAGCGGCGCGGTCTATGGCGGTCGGTCACTGCACCGCAACACAAATCCGCTATAGCGCACTAAAGCGGGGCTACTTACAAGTATGCTTGGCAGAAAATAATTGAGAAAGGAAAGGAAACCACTGCGCATTTAGAATATTTTACATGAAACACAAAATATTTGATGAAATACCATCCACTAATCTCAAGCATCAAAATTAAAATGGCTAGGGAATATTTTTAACACCGCCGATTACTATAATTTTAGCCAAGATGGAAATAATTGGTCAATTCTCCTCCTTGATGGTTTTCAGATATTGGCGGAGACCGCTTGTCAAAGCAGATGTTGAGGTCAACGAAGCTTTTAGTATGCTGAGACCCTGCAATATTGAATCAAAAAGTGTGATCTAATCTTAATACAAATAACAGAATGCGATGAACAACTAAGCTTAAACAAGTCTTACACTGCCTTACCTCCTTCAGACCAACGCTGATGACCCTTTCCTCCAAGTCAGAGAGAGAGACTTTTGATCTATTTAGATATGAAACAGTAGAGATGGACGACATTGGAGTGACAACCAAGTCATCTGTCACCATGTACATTGATGGTCCTTTGGCAAATCCTCGAGGACTTGATAATTCTTCGGTAGAGGACTTGGGATCAACATATTTCAAGGGTGCATTCAGTTCAAAACGGTAAGTATTGTATGTATACGAACAAGACACAGGTAAGCATGCCTCCCCAATCGGTAATATCTGGTTGCTGAGCTTAAATTGCGGGGCACACTGAGGGTTAGCTAGTTTGTCTTTGAGTCCCTGTGAGCTTAATTATCTGTCTGAACTCAATTCAGTCATACTCTTAAATAATTTATCAACACAGCTCAAAGAAGAGAATCCTTCTAGCATGTGCAACACTCCTCCCAAGGGGAAGGTGAGAAAACTAAAAAGAAAGTCAGCAAAATCTTCCTCTGCTTCAGCAAACAGAATCTTGCTGTTAGATTTTCTTACCAGTAATTTCACAACCATTTGCCTACCCCCATCACATGCTACATTTCCAATCTCAAACTGAGATTGATTTCCTCGGTTAGAATCATCAAGGAATTGTTTTTTCTCTAAGATAAAGTCACTCAGAGGAGTCTTTGACAGCAATGAAAACTTAAGCAGATCCACTACCTACACAAATCAAAGATGAACTAATCAATGAGAGAGTGAAAAAATTATCAACAGCAAACATGATATACAAGCTGAAAAAACATACCTCCTTCTTGCTGATAACTACAGTTTGTTCCTGAAGAGCATCCATGTCATTGATTCCAAGCTTCTTAAGCAGACCTATACTTGTTCCAATAACATTAGGCATCACATAGAGATCGTCACAGATGATAAAAGTAGCAAACTCATTAACAAAGCCACTTTCTAGAGTCAAATTCTCCGGGGATATTATTCTGTTCATTAGTTTTCCGCAATTGCATCTTTGATTCCTAAAAGTGCTTAAAAGGCTCCCACTTAACTTTCTACTACAATCCCAGTTCTCACAAATGAAGTAATTCGTGGGGTTGGTGTCATCAATGTTCAGTTTCAGCTGTTGACAATAAGGTTCCATTGAGTTCCTTGGCTGTAGTAGCATTTCTTTGCAGGTCCGTGTCCATAGATGCTTTTCTTCAAGATCTGCGACACTTTGATACAATGAACTCAGGCTGCCAACTTTCACCGGTTGAATGTTTGACTCCTTACCCACGAGCCTAGCAACAGTTCCTAAAGGCAATGTTAAGAAGCTCAAGAGGGCATCGACAAAATCCTTCCCTGCCTCAGCAAACACAACTTTGTTTTTGCCTTTGTCCACCAAAACTTTCAGGAGAACTTTGTGAACTTGTTCATTTGATGGAGTAGCTGTTGTTGAGAATGGAACAGATTTATGACATTTGTTTCTACTTTTATGAATCCTGTTTCTAATATTATCTGGATTAGAGTAGCATCTTATCAAATGGCTTTTCATGCTATGTGTTCCATGTTTGTACAAGACCAAGCAACCACAATAGTTGCATTTAGCTTTCTTTTCCGAGATAGACTCCTTAACAAAGTGATTCCAAACCTCTGATCGATTTTTACACACACCAGATTTAGATGGCAACATATTACCAGAGTAAAAACTAGATGCTCTACAGTCACTCTTTGCCCGGAAATTTATCTTGATCACCCATTGATTTCAACATAATGTTTCTGTTTTCCATTAAAAATTGACATAAGAATCAGGTTAATCCAATATGCAAAATGACAATATAAATATATGGAAGTGAAAATTTAAAAAAAAAAAAAAAAAGAGTATAGATAAAGGTCAAAAAGAAAGACTACAATTTTACTCATTCTTTCCATCGTCAAATCAAACTCATAAGTCTACAAAAGATGGTTTAAGAGAAAAAAAAATGCAAAAATTGTAAACAAGACCCGATACTTCTCGTGAAGTTTTAAATTCATCTTCATTTACACAGGACATGAATTTTACAAACGATATTTTTGGTATTAAAGCATCAACATGGGCTCCAACAGGAAATGTACAATTCCTTATAAAGCAATTATACTACTAAGAAGAATAAATCTAAGAGGTAGCTGCAAATAGCAGCAGCCATATAAATTTTAAATGCAAAAGTAAATAGTAAACTTGGTAAGTAATTCGCCTCTTGTTAATTGCTACGTGATAGTTAAGGCAAAAAGACAAGGTTAGCCTTAAACTAAGGGCAAAATGACTTGCACATTTGATTACAAGCTAGCAAACAAAATGATGAGAATATCTCCTAGAGACAAACATATAGAAAAGTGACAATTTCCTTCCTAAGACAAAAGTAAATACTGAAATGCTTTTACATTAATATTTTACTTTCAGCTCACTAGGGATCAATCCCTTCTTTCATTTTTCTCCTTAAGGTTTATAGTAGCTTCTACCAATGCATAACAGAATTTTTTGACCATATACAAACACACTTAAGCAAGAGGGCAAGCCTGAGATCGGGATTTAATGGGGACTCTTCTCTACAAACACACTCAAGCAATAAAACTAACAGAATTTAGCACAAAACCATAAAATCAAACAAGAATGAGAAAAAGTGAAAGAAAGAGCAGAAATGAACAAGTACCGAGGAAGTAGAGAATGAAAGCTGAATGAAGCCCCGTGACTAGAGCACAGCAGATAGATACCTGCACAATATAGGAAGCCAGAAATATCTCCAGGTGACGAGAATCAATAAAAA
Source organism: Gastrolobium villosum (assembly GCA_032173675.1). Taxonomy (NCBI): domain Eukaryota; kingdom Viridiplantae; phylum Streptophyta; class Magnoliopsida; order Fabales; family Fabaceae; genus Gastrolobium; species Gastrolobium villosum. The sequence continues at coordinate 39,663 of JAVKPL010001981.1, read as the reverse complement.
CAGAATTAGATATAGGGAACCACCAATACACGAATAAATCAAAATATTTCTTACACCAATGAATAACCTTTATAGGATGAGTATTTTACAATAAATAAGTATATGTCTATTTCAGATAAGGATATTAGAAGGGATGTGCATGGATCGAAGCGAACCGGATTTTTTGAAAAACCGAACCGGATTGGTTTAAATGGTTCGGTTCGAAAGTGGTTCGGTTCGGTTCGAAACTGGTTCAGTTCGGAAGTGATTCGGTTCGGAAGTGGTTCGGAACCGGTTCAGAAGTGGTTCGGTACCGGTTCGGTCTACCTAAGAAAATAAAAAAATAAAAAAAAAAATAAAGTTATAAAAATTAATTTGGTTTGGTTTGAAAATGGTTCGGTTCGGTTTGGAAACGGTTCGGTTCGGAAACGGTTCGGTTCTTAAACTGGTTCTAAAAAACGGTTCGGTTCTGGAACTGGTTCTAAAAACCGGTTCGGTTCATGAACCGGTTTTTTAAAGACCGGTTCGATTCATGAACCAGTTTTTTAAAATTGGTTATTTTATTGAGCGGTTCGGTTCGGTTCAAGATTCGATCCAATTTTTTGGTTATTTTGCACATCCCAAATATTAGTACAGCTACCAAAAGTTATAATGACGACCAAGGAAAGTATTCATGGAAGCAAAAAGAAAAATAGCTTCATACTTACACTGTCAACAACAATTACATCAACTGAACCACCATAGATTAAGGGATCCAAGAGCATAAGTGCCTGTTCACCACAATCTCACATCAATAGACTCTGCAAGTGTCTTCTCAAGGGCACGCTCGGCATCAAGAAAATGCACAATAGCCTACATGAAACAAAATTATCAATGTCTGCATAGACCAACTACAAATCATTAACAGAGATTATGTGATATCATTCACCCTCGTGGCTCACGGGGAGAATCAAATAAATAAAAAATAATAATATAAGAAAAAATAAAAATAAATAATATGGTGATAACACCTAAATCACTGAAAAACCAACCTCGCCTTCCAAATCTCTGCATCTTCCTCACTCTGTGTTGAAAAGCTCACTCTCTTTCTCACTAAAACCTTCTGCCCAGTTGCTTCGAAATCAGTCTTTGAGTACACACAAAGTTGTTCAAACGCAAAAGGTCTTAATTTGTGTCCTTCCTCACAAACACTAGAGATGATGGTTTAAAAGGAAGATTTGGGTTTGAGTCTAAGCTTGAACTTCCCTAAGAATACCCCAAAGCCTGTCCCTCAGCATATGAATCCTCCTCTTCTTTTCTACTTATTCCTCTTCTCTTTCTCTTTTGAAACAAGGTTTTCTTTTTTTTTTCTCTTAGCTAAAATCTACGTTTAACCAAAAAAGTAAGGCAAATAATTGTATTACGTTCCGTGAGACAATTATCTTATATTACACACTTATAAAATTTTGTATCCATTTTTTATTTTTTTTACTTTTTTTTTAAAATTATGAGCCCCACAATTTTGTTTCACCACAAGATACTTAACCTAAGATTAATATCTCCCAAAAAGTAAACTAAGCAAAAGTTTGTGTGATTTAAAGGATTGTGTCATTTTTTAAAGAGAAAAAATAGACGGTGGAACGAAGAGAGGTAGTTGATAAAAAAAATGTGTGGGTCTCATCTTTTGGTAATATTGAAATGACACAAATTGCGTTATTTAAAAGGATAAATATTTTTCACTTAAAGCAATTTTGATGATTGTATAACTTTTTTTAAGGAGGTTTTTGGCTTATAATTAAATTATAATTATTAATTTTCATAAATTTAATGGTTATAATTTATTGAATCACATTTATTAATTAATTATTAATTTTCTATAATATATAATTAGTAGATTGACAAAAATGAAGATTAAAATTTGATTATAAGTAAAAAAAATTATAAATATAACGCTCCTGAAAATTGTAGTATTTAAGATTTTCGGGAAACTAAAATTGTATACCTTATTTTTTAACGTTTGGCAAAGGAAGTCCAAAAATTTTCCCGCAAGAAAATACAATCTCAAGATTCTGTTTACACATACTTTCAAGGATACAAAAAACAAAAATACAATCTCAAGATTCTGTTTACACATACTTTCCCAATATAAAATACCGTCAATAAGGTGGTATTTTAAAAATTCAATACAGTGGGATTACACACAAATTTCTCAAACAATTTTTTAATCACATTCCAAAAAAATTTACTCTCCCAACATATTTGTGGAAATTATAATTCTCATAAAAAAAAGTTATTCTTTATCAAATGTTTACTAAAAGTTACTTAAAAACTAAATATTTCTGTGGGGGATACACATTTCAAAAAAATAAAAAAGCTGATACATTTTTTAAAAAAAAATTCTTCTAAAATCTTGACTTTTAATTTTTTTCTTTATTATAAAAAAAAACTCGAACTTTTGTAAAAAGTTATTTAGTCTAACTTATACTTAAAAAAGGAAAAGTTAACAAAATATTCACAGACGTGCACCGAGTGCGAAGATAAAGCAGGCGTTTCATCTCACAGTGCACTGTGCAATGGGTGTATATCTAAATGTTCCCTGTTCATATTTTCTTAATGGTGTTTATTTCTAAAAATATTAATTTAATTTTATATTATTCAATTCATTACATCAATTGACTGTCTTCAATTTTATTTTATTGGCTTAAATTAATTTTAATTAAAGATTTACAAAACCTTTAAATATACCTATTTTGTAAAATATAAACCAAACAGATTATACCTCTTCGTTCCCTATGAAAACAATAAGAGAAGTAGAGAAAAGAATAGAATAGAATAGAATAGGCCAGTTTTACAAATTGTTGGCACAATATTGATGTAGAAATAGAGAATATAAGTAACCTTGTGTAGAATTAAACCTTGAAGCAGATTCTTAAATTGGTTTTAGAAAATTGGATATTTATGATGAGGTTGGCATTGGTTATTATATTCGCTTCATATGGTTTTCACTTAAGATGTCAACCTTGAAATTATATTAATAAGTCTGGTGCAAATTACTTGATATTATATAGTTCCACATTGGTTGGATGAATTATAGTTCCACATTGGTTGGATGAATAACTAATGTGGAATTTATAAGGCCTTGGGCTTTGGATACACCACCCCAAAAGCTAGCACAAAAAGTTGGAGTGCCCAAGACCTTATATGATCAACTAATGTGGGACTATATATCTCAACACGCCCCCTCACATGAGAGCCCGTGGGGAACGGCGAGGCTCTGATACCATGCAAAGAACCTTGGGATAAGCTCAAATGGTGGGAGTGTCTAGGGCCTTATAAAGGCCACATTAGTTGCACATACAACCAATGTGGGACTATACATCTCAAACACACTTGATACACAACTCAAATGGTCCTAGGTTCTCTGCGAAAGGTGAAAAAAGAACCCAAGTTCTAATCCGCATTATCCAAAAAAGCAACATCAACAGTTTATAGTACTCAGAAAATTAGAGATATATAACAATAAAGATTAGAAGAACGACCCCAACCATGTCAACAACCCACTCTATAAGCCTAACATAAAATTAAGCATAATTGGAAACCAACCACACACAAATCAAGGTGAGAATAGAATCCCATTAGTACTCAACACACGTCCAATCTCAAAGGAGACAAAGGCATCAATGCAGGCATATTCAACCTGCTCCTCAGTGAGAAATAGTTTGTCCCATTTACTCCTCGATATCCTTTTGGGCTTCTCAACCTCCTTTTCCAAAACACGTAGAGCCAATGTCTTGAGCCCAGCCCTCTTCAATTCAGGGTCATCCAACATGTCCGCAGCAAGGGTTCGAAGGTCAACGAAGTTGTTCACGTGCAGCGAGTAGTCTTCGAGAAGCTTCTCAACGTCCTCTTCAATCCCAACGCCCACGAACGTGATATTAACGTTGCCGAGAAATGACACAAGCGAGTTGGGGATGTACGGCGCGTGGAGGATCTGGAAGATCAAGCAGCGGCGCCCCACGCAGAGTTGGAGTGTGGCCACGGGGTTCTTCATGTTGCGGTGAGTGTTGGGGCGCCACTCGACGTCCAAGCCCACAATGAGACGGTGGAGACGGAGGTGGTAGCGGCGGAGACGGCGGATGTCGGAAAGCCAAGAGTTGACCATGGAGGGGTCGGAGGTGAGGAGGGTGCGGATGGTGTCGGAGTGAAAGTTTACGTCGTAGAGGATGCTGTGGTCATCGTTGTCGGAGTTGTAGTTTCGCATGCTGATGGGAACGTCGTTCTAGTCTACGAAGTTATGTGAATTGTAGATTGAGAAGAGTGGATATAGAGTGGTTTTTTATTTTGGAATTGAAAGTGAAAGTAGAGTGAAAACATCGAATATATATAAGATGCGGAAAATGTTTCTACCTCGGAAAAAACAAAAATCTATCTCACACTCACAATAAAGTGAGTGGATTCTATCATAATGAAAAGAGAAAAAAATTAATGAAATTCACTCACTTTATTGTGAGTGTGGTAGATAAATTTTTTCTATAACAGAAACAGAAATATTAAATTCATATAAGATTAGGATTATTTTACACAGATATAATTTACATTCTTAATCTTGATCGCTTATCCCACCGGTATAAGAATATCATGTCCCATAATTTCTCTTAATCTTGTTCGCTTATCCCACCAGTATAAGAATATCATGTCCCATAATTTCTATTAGTGTAAACAACTAATTCAACCCAAAAACTTAAGTTGTTGGGTGAGGCTATATTAATGTTTTTATATATCTCAACACGTCCCCTCACACGAGAGCCCACTGGGCTTGAAGAGTGGACAATCCACAGGCCCACCTAGCTGTGCGAAGAAAGAAATTTCACTTGAAAGAAAGTGGGGGCCGGCGATGATCGAACCGGGAACATGAGGCTCTGATACCATGTAAACAACCAATTCAACCCAATTTGGTGATGCTATATTAATGATTTTATATACGTGAACAATTATGTAAATTAATGTTAGTTTTACTATTTGCGGGACTAAATTGATGTCAAATTTTTATAATGAGGAGCTGATTTGATGTTATTTTTCTTTCATCGAGGAATTTAAATTGATCGTTTTCTCCATATTTTAGGAACTAAATTCATGTCACTTATATTTCAAAGACTATTTTCCCTAACATTTTTTTGTTTGTCGTTTCTTCTTCTAATTTAGAGGTTGAATACTCGAACCCCAAAATGTCTCTTCCTTTTCTGCACGTTAAACCACAAATATTTACCTGTTAATTACATTCTGCACGTTAACCTTTTAAGTACCTTATTTTTATTGGACGACAAACTAAGCTTCCTTTGAGTTTGCATGCGTGAACTTAAAGCTAAATGTTTACTTAAATAATTACGGATTTAATTCAACACCATTTTATGCATCTTGGAAATCATAATTTCCTTTATTTTCAATGCAAAGATACGTTAATATATATATATATATATATATATATATATATATATATATATATATATATATATTGGAATTCATTTCTTTTAAATCCGAGAACATAAGGATGGCTGGCTTTAAAACTGCACTAAATCCAAAAGTAATATTTAATATACTAATTAAATCTAACATTGTTTTTATACAAGTAAAAATGTAACATTGAATCTGCTTAAACACCTCACCGCTGGATCAAATCTAGTTGCTTAATTAAATCTATCATTGAATCTAATAAATGAAACGTCAATTATAAGTTAACATCGACTTAATGCTGACCGCTTCAGCCAAGGAATGATCCTCTCATCCTCACGTCACGTGAAAGATTTTTTATTTATTTTTTTGTCTCTTTCTTCTTCTTTTTTATATTCATGAAACAAGAAATTTTGATACGATAAAGTATCGTGAAATTTTAAGAGGTGAGAATATTTTTCGCCCGACCAATGTCAATTGTAACGTTAAGCCATAAAGTATCCCATAAAATTTTGCACATGAAAAAATATTAGCTACCTCTAGTACGATGAATGGCGAGAATCCAAACATTGCAGGAGTGGAAGAGACGGTTTAAGGCTTGAGATTTTCAAGAATTCAACTCAAAATTCGATGAAGAAAAGGCAAAAAGTAAAATATCAGGGAAATTAACAAGGTAAAGGATACATATATGTATCTTTATATAGTAATATTAAATTTTATCATATTAATTAATTAATATAATACTTTTTACGGTTTTATTTATTATGTCGTAGAAAAAGTGATTGTGTAATGTTATAGAGATTCGTTTTGCGAGTCATATTTATTTCTTCTTTTTTTTGTTTTAAAATGTTTGGACCCCACAAAATGTTGGATGTGTAGGAGAGTTTGTTGTGTTATATTAAAGGATAAAATGAAAACCGTATTTTTTAACTATAAAATTGCATATTTAACTTAAGAAATACAGTAAAAAATTATCCTTTTGGTGCTAATGTAGCACCAAAGATTCAGTACATCTCACCAATGAGAACATTACATGTCAATCAAAATTCTCTCTTCTCTGTCAAATTTTCTCTCTCTTTCTGATGTGTAATACTCTCATTCGTGGGATGCACTGAATCTAGGTGCTATAGTACCACCAAAAATTTATCCCAAGCTGTCACTATCTTTCGAAAGTTTTCGAGGAACATTATTAAAGTATCTTTTCTTAAAAAATTATTTTAAGAAATATAAAAATATGTCGATCAAAATGCCCTTTATAAGTAGATTTTGGCATTGGGTTTCTATTACCCAGTGACTAGGTGTTCTGTGGTTGCTAGCCATGGCTGCATCTGCAATTCCATCAAATGAACAAGTTGTCAAAGTTACCCTGAAAGCTTTGGTGGACAAAGGCAAAAACAAAGTTGTGTTTGCTGAGGCAGGGAAGGACTTTGTTGATGCTCTCTTGAGCTTCTTAACATTGCCTTTGGGGACTATTGTTAGACTCATTGGTAAGGAGTCAAATATTCAACCAGTGAGAGTTGGCAGCCTCAGCTCACTGTATCAAAGTGTGGCAAATCTTGAAGAAAAGCATCTATGTACACCTACCTGCAAGGAAATGCTTTTGCAGCCAAGGAACTCAATGGAAGCTTATTGCCAACAGCTGAAACTGAACATCGATGACACGGAACACGTGAATTATTTCCTTTGTGAGAACTGGAATTGTTATAGAAAGGAAAGCGGAAGTCTTTTGAGCACTTTCAGGAATCAAAGATGCCATTGTGGAAAAATAATGAACAAAGTAGTATCCCCAGAAAATTTGACTCTGGAAAATGGCTTTGTTAAAGAAACTGCTACTTTTATCATTTGTGACGATCTTTATGTGGTCCCTAATGTTCTTGGAACCAGTGTAGGTCTGCTTCAGAAGCTTGGAATTGTTGACATGGAAGCTCTCGAGGAACAAATTGTAGATATTAGCAGTAAGGAGGTGTGTTTTCTCATCATGTATATTGTTGAGATATATAGTATCACGTTTGTTAGGTTAGATGAACAACTAATGTGGCCTTTATAAGGTTTTGTGCACTCTCACCATTTGAGCTAGCTTTTGGGATGGTGTATCCCAAGGTTCTTTACATGGTATCAGAGTCTCGCCGTCCCCCACTTTCTCTTGTAGACTCTCTTAGCACAGGTAGATTAGGTCTGTTGCATTATCCACTCTTCAAGCCCAATGGGCTCTGTTGAGGGGACATGTTGAGATATATAGTGGTCTTTACAAGGCTTTGAGCACTCTCATCCTTTGAACTAACTTTTTGGGACGTTGTATCCCAAGTTTCTTTACATATATCATCTTTGCAATTGAATGTTTTCTTTTTCTTTCATTGATTAATTCATCTTTGATTTGTGTAGATAGTGGATCTGTTAAAGTTTTCATTACTCTCAGAGACCCCTCTGACTGACTTTATCTTAAAGAAGAAACAACCTCTTGATAATTTTGACAGAGGAAACCAATCCCAGTTTGAGATTGGTGAGGTTCCATCTGATGATGAGGGTAGACATATGGTTGTGAAATTACTGCTACAAAAATCAAACAGTAAGATTCTGTTTGCTGAAGCAGAGGAAGATTTTGTTGACTTCCTTTTCAGTATTCTTACTTTCCCTTTGGAGGATTCTCTTCTTTCAGTTGCGTTGATAAATTATACAAGAGCATGACTGAATTGAGTTCAGACAGATATTTAAGCTCACAGGGACTCAAAGACAAACTAGTTAAACCTCAATGTGCCCCGCAATTTAAGCTCAGCAACCATATCTTACCGATTGACACGGCATGTTTGCCTAAGTATTATTGTTATACTTACACTAAAGAGGATTGGATCCCTGGGGCTCGAATTTTAACTTCACCCAAGCCTGTTTATTTTTGTGGTCAGATGAATGCACCCTTGAATTATGTTGATCCTAAATCCTCTACCGAAGGGTCATCAAGTTGTCCAGGATTTGCTAAAGGACCATCAATGTACATGGTGACGGATGACTTGGCTGTGTCTCCAATGTCATCCATCTCTGGTTTTTCATATCTAAATAAATCAAAAGTCCCACTCTTTGATTTGAAGGAAAGGGTCATCAGTATTGGTCCAAAGGAGGTAAGGCCGTGTGTGAAAGTACTTCTTTATGCTTAGTGATTCATCGCATACTATTATCTGTATCCGGATTATATTACACTTATTGATTTTTTGATGCAGGGTCTCAGCATACTAAAAGCTTCAATGACTTCAACTTCTGCTTTGACAAATGGTCTCCACCAATTTCTAAAAATCATTAAGGAGGAGAATTGACGAGTTATTTCCATTTGGTCTAAAATTATAGAAATCGTTGGTGGAGAATATTTCATCATACATTTTGTGGTGTAAAACATTCTGAATGCACACTAGTTGTTTTCACTTCTTTTATCAATAATTGCTCTATTTCGAATATTTTTGGGAAATATTTCCTTTTAGAAATGCTACGTATTATTAAACCCGAACCGACCTGCCGCGTCGACCCGTGAACCGGTAAACCGATCATATAACTGGTTCTGTTCAAGCAACGGACCGGCCATGCATCAGAACTGGTGCAACCCGGTCCGACCCGGCCGGTCTCCATGAAAACCGGTGACCCGTCCCGGTGCCAAAAAAAATTACAAATTTTTTTTTTTCAAATTTTTTTTCATAATGGACATATTTGAATACATTTTTTGCTTATTGACTTACATAATTTATGTACCTACAACACTAATATTATCTCAATTATGCACTATGCACAGAAAATTTTGATTTGATTTATAGTTAGAAATGTCATTTTCTGAACCTAAAGTTTCGTATCACGATCATTATATTTTTGTTTGATCCTTTATTGTATAATAATATGTGATTTATTATATTTCATATTAAAATATTTGAATTTTTTGTCAATTTTGCTTAGATATTTGAGTATGTTTATAATTTTTTAATATAAATTATAAAATTATATATAATTATCGAATCATGCGGTTGAATCAGTGACCCACTGATTGAACCAATGACCCAGTAACCCAATACCTCAACTGGATCAAGGATCGGGCCGATTTTAATAAGATTGATCCCGAATATGGTGGATACCATTATTGTACAATTGTTGTTATCCTAAGCCGGAATCGAATAAGATATTTGTAAGCCATTCAGGAGAAAGGTTTTTGCCTGGTGATAAGTTAAACATAGAGGGAACCGTCATTCTGGCCTTCTGGGGTAAAAAATGTTGGGCTATACATGGGATATCTATGTTGAGAAATATGATAATGTTTCGTATATTATGTATGCTGTGTAAAAGTGTTCAAATACAAATTGCATACCAGGAGCGATATTTTTTCTTAATTTCATTGATATAATAAACGATAACCGTTTGGAAATTTCTTAATTTTATTTATATAATATAAAACTTAATATTTGCTATCTATATTGTGGGTATAAATAATCAAATATTATTAATAATTAGTAGTTACTTAGAAACAAAATTTCCATGAAGGAAATTTTGTTTTTGGAGATGAACTTTTATAATCTGTAATTAAATTTATATCATCTTTCTTAACAATTTTAACCTTATATATCCTTATGGTTAAAAAAATTCTAACTTGTCCTCTTGTCATTGATTTTCACTATTTTTTAATTTTTATTAGGGTACTGATAAATAAGTATTTGGTTGTGTCCTATTTATTTAAAATATAAATAACGACCTTGCTATATTAATATTTTAATTAAGTGAGAAATGTGAAACTATATTGACAATTAATTGTTAAGAGGTATGGATTGTTACTTACCTTTTAAAAAAAATTGTGTTGGAAAACCTTCATATTTAAGTAATATTACATAATTAAGGAAAGTAGTCAATATTTTGTCAAAATTCGGTTAGATTCGAGTAGGGAAGGAATGTGTGTAATACCTTGACAAAAATTGGGGTTGGGCAGGTTTACCTACATTTATATATGGTTTTGATGTTTGTTAGGAGACAAAACTATATATCTTCTACATAAAAGTGTGTGAGACTCATATGAGATCATGTGAAAAGAAAAAAGGAAACATGGACCTCACACACTTATATATATATATATATATATATATATATATATATATATATATATATATATATATATTATCTCCTACAAGAAACAATAACTGAAATATATTCTTTAAATTTGATTCTAAAAATTAAATAGTAAATATAATTTTTAAAACTATTTTTATAAAATAAGCATCATCAAACAGTTTTTTTTTTTTTTTAAAAAAATTAAAAAATTATTTTTGAAAGCAAAATTAAAATAGATCTAAGATTTTTTAATCAAACAATGTAATCTAGAGATATTCGTTTATAAAAAAAAAATAAAAAATTCTAAAGCTATACAACACTCTACTGTTAAACATGAATTTTTAAATAATAATAATAATAATAATAATAATAATAATAATAATAATGTAATCAACTGTTCAACCCGTCCTGTGACTGACCCATTTGATTGTTTTTATAAAAACAGTCCAATTCACTAAATTTGAAGTATTAAACCGGTTAACCCGTGTCCAACTCGTTTCACCAATTTTAAATTCGATGTAATGAAAATAAAAAACTATTAGGGATATACCTCACCTCCCTCTACTACTAATCTTGTGTATTTATTGAAAAGGAAAAGTAAATACTTCAGCGATTCCAATTCCCTAATCCGTATACAATTTGTGTAACTCTCCATTTCAAAATATATTTTAAGATTTAAATAGATTTATTAAATTATTTGCCATTAAATTTTTTACTTAATTACTATGTATTTAAAATTGTACATAAATTTTAAAATTTTGGTTCATAAAATTTGATATTATTTTAATAAATATAGTATTATATGTGTGGAATCTCTTCATTTTTATTTTTATTTTTGAATAAATTCAAAGGTATCCAGCCATAACCGAAGATTAATCCCCATCGAGTACCGTCGAACTCTTTCGGGGTGGTTCTCCCAAATTATTTTTTTTCATCTGTGCCAAAAGAGTTTGGTGAACATAATATGATAGGAAATAATAGAACAAGGAAAAGAGTAGAAAATAATAGGATATGATAAACTCATATCCTATGTGCATAGATAGGTAGCTTGATATAATAATATCATATACAGTGTTTGAGGAAAATTATATAATATGATGATATGATATAAGTAGATATAATACTCTTTTTTTTAAACATAATTTATATAAATTTTTAAAATTTATTTTTAAACTAATTTTTTTTATTTACACATTAGTTCTTATTTTAATTTATTAAAAAATTTAAGAATTATATTTTTAAATAAAATATAATGAAATACATAAATAACCTAAAAAAAATCCTCAACAAATAAATTTTAAAAAACTATATTTTAAATTGATTGTCAATATTGACAGTCGGTGGTTAGTGATAGTGGCTGATACATTGCGTGGCCAGTTCAAGTGGTGGCAGTTGTGGGGGCTAATGACAATGAGTGGTGGTGATGACACTAGCCAATAGTGGTGGTGGCAATCGCCAATGGCAATAGCATCGATGGTGTTGGTGGTGGTTGATGCGGTGGTGGTAGTTACACCAATGGCCAATGGAAATTGTAGGGCTGACCAATAGTGGTGGTTGTTGTGGTCGTGGTGGTGCATGGATGGTGGTGCATGGTGATGGTTGATTGCAATGGAGGTGGCACTAATGAGTGGAAGATGTCGTTGATGGCCGGTGCGGCAACTAGTCAGTGGCAAAGGCTAACCCTAATATACCCAACAAAATTTATATGAGAAGAGCATAAGATTATATTTGGGATGAGAGGGATGTGATGTTTGCTTTTTGTAAGAACCCGTACCGCTAATTAAGGTAATTAGTGAATTAATTATGATAATTAGGAAATGATTCCATAATTGACCCTAATAATTATTATGAGGCATTAATAATTATAATTAGTGGGTAAGAATGCTGAACGTCGCTTTTCGGAAGAAAAGTGCAGATACCGGTTCTGCTACCCGATATAAATGCCTACCGGAAAAGTATCCCGAAAAATTATAACGAGTGCATGATAATTACTAGAATATTATGTAGGACTTGTAAAACAAGTTTCAAGTCAAAATAATGTGATTTGATGCCAGAACTGATACTGACTATGGAAAAGCGCGTACCGGAAAGGTGCTCCGAAAAATAAAATAAAAATATGAAAAATCTTAGAAAAATGAGTAGGTCTAGATTCCAAAGTTTGGGATCAAGATCTTTTGCGTTGCTATTATGGCTAATACTGCGCGTTAAGTGGCCTTGTGTCTATAAATAAGCATACTATGGCACAAAACCCTAGGCAAACCCATATTGGTGCGTGAAGGAGGCTGAGCAGCATTCCAAAACACTGTTACATTGGTTTCTCTTATCTTTTCTTGAGGTTGAAGCCATTTTCTCCACATTTCCTCTTCTAAACACTTGGTTGGGTGGGTTGTGGGAGTGTGAGGCTGCATCCTCTGCCCACTCAGCCATTGTGGGGTGTGTTTTGAGGTCTGTTTTGGGGGTTGAGTTGTGTTGAGAGGGAATTGTGAGCTTTTCCTTGGTTGTGGAAGCTCCAAGAAGCAACCTTTGGGTAGAAAGATCAAGTCTTGAGCATCATTTCGTACACCTTTGTGTGGCCTGAGTTGAGGAGCTGTTGGAGAGCTCCAAGAGTACACATTACTCTGTTTTGAGCTTTGGTAAGCTTTGCCACATTTGATCTTAAGTTTTGATGCTTAAAGTTGATGTCTTGGCCATGTTTAATGAGTAAACAAGAAGGTATAATGAGTATGAACCTAAAACAGATTAAAGATACATGCTTTAACGTGTACAAGTGTTAAAAGTTGAACCTTTGGACTGAATATTCACGAAATGCAGAAACTGCATTCTGTCGTGAGATATCCGGATATTTGTCGAACAGATATCCGGATATGGTATCCGGATATGGGGCCTGGATATCCGGATATGGTATATCTGGATATGGTCAGTGTGATATCCGGATATTGCATATCCGGATATGCACTTTGTAATATCCGGATATTTTGGGATTTCGTAGAACATTAGCTGTGTTGTGTGATCAGTAGGCTATTGGGGGTTTGTGGACCCTAGATTAAGGAAGTTGGACTTCTGTAATTAATAAACTAAGTCAGAATCCCATGATTAAGGGCTTATGGCTTTGTTGGAAGCCTTAAGACGTAAAACGTAAAGGAAAGACATAGTCTTTAAGTTGTATGCTTGTGATGCATAATTAATGATATATTATTGGTCCATAACAGATTGTGATACTGCTGTGTTTGGACTTGAGAGTGGTTGAACTCTTGGCTTGGATTGATTGCTTGCAAGGTAAGCTTTCGTGTCCTCGGTTTAGCCATGTTGTGGTTCCACCATGTCCCATGGTGATATGATTATATGCATGTTGTGTTACATGCTTTTGATAATTGGAAATGATGTTGAGCTGTTATATGCAATGTGCTTTTATGATATGCATGTGGTGTCCATCTTTACGGTAAGCCTGAGTATGTAGTACATACGATAAGGTGAGGCTGTGGGTGAGGTGCAAGCGGTGTTCCTTGTACTCATGTGGGTTTAGACGTATTCCTATATTTCTTTGGCCAGTAGATTGTATAAACACACATGGCATGAATATCTGTTGCACTGCATAGTTTTGAAACTTATATTGAAATATTGCTTTTGAACTTATATTGCACATCTAAGTGAGCTAGGGGTGGAAAATCCTTGAGGACCCCTTGTCTTACTGAGATTTCTTGTTTAGAGATCTCACCCCACGTATGGGGACGCTTATTTCAGGTTCAGGTAATGTTGAGGGCTCAGGTGGCAGGAGGCCAGAGTTGAGTTAGACTTATCTGCGTTATGCTGACATGTTGGATGCTGATTATTTGACTGTCGTTTATGTTTTCAGTTATGATTATGTTGAGACTGTTATTGGGCATTGTTGCCTTATTTGGTGAGTATGGGGTTTGTCCATGCCACGTAGACTTGTTATTGTCTTCCTTAGTTAATGTTGTTTTAAAGTATCAGGATTTGTGGTCCAGGCTATGTGTTGTAGTCCTGTGACTTTAAATACTCACATTATATTTATATATGAGGTATTCAGTTAGATATCTTACAATTTACATAAAGGCAATATTTTATGAAATTGATAAAGTAATCAAGTCGGTTAAGGGTAATGACGTCATAATTGAATTAAAGAAAAATTTATTCCGCATTTAATTAAGCGTGGCTTAATACGATAATATGTTAACAATCCGGGTTAACACGGGTTGTTACACTTTTCTATCATATCCATTCCTTACCTGAGTTTTCCGATAACTTATCATATTATTGACAAGATAAAATAAGACAACACGACAAACTTATTATTAGTTCACCAAACAATGGATAAAAGTATAATATGATAGTTTATTCTATCTTCCCTCTATATTTAAGCATGAAACGAGCCCTTGATTAACTAAATAAACTCGATCCTCCTCTACCTTGGATTTCTCTATTATTGTTTCTTATGTTATAAAAAATAATTTTATCTCCTATACACATAAAAATGTGTGGAGTACATATTTTCTTTTTCTCTCTATTCTCTTTACATTGCCCCACATGAGTCTCATATAATTTTATGTATGGGTAGGAGAGAAAATTATCTTGTAAGAAAATTAATCCATATATATAATATATATATATATATAGAGGTACGATCCTTTGACACCAGTCTCAAATTTGAAATTTGACACATCATCTGAGAGCCGTTAGATCAAAAAAGATCAATGGTGTCACATGCTCACAAATCAGAGCCATTGATCATTTTTAATCTAATGGCTCTCAAATAAGGTGTCAAATTTCAAATTTGACACTGGTGTCAAAGGATCGTACATATATATATGTATGTATGTATATATATATATATATATATATATATATATAGGGAAAAATATCTATCCTTTTAAAGGATATAACCATATTTTAGATCGTAACCGTTGATTTCCGTCCATCAACGGTTATAATCTATTGGGTAAAACTTAATGGGCCAAATCTATTATTAATTAATTAATAATTTTTATCCAATAAATTATAACCGTTGATTGACAGAATCAACGGTTAGGATCTAAAAGGACATAAGCGTATATCCATTAAAAGGATAGATGTTATTCCCTTATATATATATATATATATATATATATATATATATATATATATATATATATATATATATAAGATGGATATTTTGACTCTTGAGTAAGACTTACATTTCTTCCACTCTGTCTTAATCGTTGATTTCCGTCATCTAATGGTTATAGATTAGAAAATCACACTAATTAATTAATTATTAATTACATTACAAATTACAACAGTTGATTTCTGTTTATCAAGCTTAAATAGGGAGTAAGACTTCTAAGTCTTACTCTAGAGTTAAAAAAATCCTCCCCATATATATATATAGAGTCCTACACATAATCTTTTCTAACATACGGGTCCCACATGTTTTTTGTCTCTACAACATGAGAATTCAATTCTCATGTTGAATGAGAAATATAAAACCCATATATATACATATATATAGGTAAAATCATTTTTGCAGCCGCTTTACGTACAGTAACGACAGGTGTATGTTTATGATTCTCCGTATTTAATGCTTTCACGTACATATATAGCAAGTATTTGATTGCAGCACGTACAACAACTGCAGAAATGTAAACCCATATATATATATAGTAAATACTTTTCTTATGTTGTAGGAAAATAGTTAACTCATGTTGTAGAAATAAAATTACAAGAAGGACTTACAGATAAGAGGTGAGAGAAAAAAAGTGATAGGGCTCAACCCTTTTCTGTGTCTGTACGAAAGTTGTTTATCTCATGTAAAATGAGATAAACATAACCCTATATATATATATATATCACAATTTTGATATTTTTTTTTTTTTAAGATAAAGAGACTAAATTGATGTCACTATTCTTTCATTTTGTGGTTCGATATCCAATGATCGATGAAATGTGATAAAATTAGTATCATGTCGTTTAGATATTTTAGAATGGAGTGGAGTGAAGTTTGCATTCCATTCTTAGAGAAATGGATGAAATTATTAGAAAATTAATGCATATTGAATTGGTTATAACACAATTCATTCCAATAACCCCAAATTTGAGATCCTATGAACCATTAGGGAAAGGAAAATTTACAAAGAAAAGAAACGGAAATCAATCGTTTCATGTATTATTTAACATCATGTGGGAGAATCTTAATCATTGTGATGATTTTATAACTTTCTATCCCAATATCTTTTCTCTCTCATCCCTTGTCACCATTGGTTTACCATTGTATAATTAGGTACCATACGGAGGACAAAATTAATATAATAAGAATGGATAGAACAAAAGGACCAGATAAGTTGTTGGACAAGATAATATTATCGTAGCCGAAATTTGAGATGAACTATTTTCATGATATAATATAAATAGATAAAAATATTTTTTAAAATTAACTTTTAAATTAATTTTTTTACACATTAGTTCTTATTTTAAATTATTTAAAAAATTAAAAGTCAGAATTTTAAATTAAATATATTAAATAAATAAAAAATATAATAAATTTTTTAAAATTAAGTTTTAAATTGATAGTCAAGAATGGTGGCCACTTAGCAGGCAACTAGTAGATAGTAAGAGTGGGTGGTGTTGGTGTTGTTGGTGCGGTGGGTGGCTAATTGAAGTGCCAGTGGTGGCAACAATGGGTGTTGGTGACGATGCCAACAACGGCCGATGATAATTGTGGTGGTGTTGGGTTTAGTATGCTCTTTTCACTTAAACCCAATAGCTTTAGTGAGAGTGAGCTCAAAGTCTGATTTTAACCCATGAAACTTAGGGTTAGTTCTGGATTGGGCAGAGTATATAAACTATTTTTTCTCTCTAGTGCCTCCAAGGGTTACAAACATCAGAAACACACCAAAGAGTCAGACGTTCATCATCTGAACGGTTGCCCACACGACCCCCTGATCCCGTTGAGTCATAGCCTGGAAGGTCAACCGTAGAGCGGAATTGCGACCATTCGTGGTGCGTTGCTGCAGATCGTGAGGCTTGTGAAGGAGAACAGAACGTGAGAAATTGTCAAGCTCGCTACTTCACCCCAGGTAATCAAAGCAGTGTGATGTGCCTCTGGCAAGGGTAGTTTTCTGTGTTAAAATTGATAAGAATTGATTCATAAAAGAGCAACGTATATTTATATTTGCTAATTATATTGATTCTTCCTTTTCTATTATACTTCTCACCCATTGGTTATATTTATACAGATAAAAGGAGTAAAAACTACAAATTATAAAAGGGTGTTGATGCAAGTCCATAATCCCATAAGCATCGCGCGGACCGGCACCACACTGGCGCAAACCCGCGCCAGTTTATGAATTCTGCATCGGAGGCTACCATATGGCGCCACCTAGCGCCAACATGGCGCCTCCTAGCACCAAAAGTGGCGCAAGGCAGCGCCCAAAATGTCCAGAATCATGGCGCCTTGTAGCGCCCAATTGCAAGGAAGAATGGCGCTACTAGGCGCCCAAAGGAGCAAGGAAGTGGCACCAAGTAGCGCCACTATGGCGCCTACTGGCACCGTTTTACGAAGATGCAGTTCCGAATTTTCATTTCAGGCAGTAGCGTGGCGCTAACTAGCGCCAACCCGGCGCCAACTGGCGCCGGTTTGCGGAATGAATTTACCGTGTTTTCGGAAGGGCATTTTTAGAAAGAAGGAAATATATTATAAATAGCCCTTTTACAGAATTAGGGCATATACATTCGGAGGCAGATAAGGACTTGGAGAGAAAAGGATGAAGAGGAGTTCTTCGCGTTCTTCGTTCTTCATCTCCTTCTTTGTATTTTATTTATCTTTCATTTTTAGTTTATGTTGAATTTTAGATCAGCGATTATGATGTTGATTGGCTAGATCTCTTTATTGTAGTCAGGGTCACGATCCATGTGTGAACCTTTGATACGAAGGATTGGTTTATGGTTTTTGATTTATATAATTATCTTTATCATTACTCTGTGCGAATTTGATATTTCTTTTGTTAGAATTGATCGATCTGATAGTTGGGGATATTCTGAGGATCAAAACCCTAGATAGGAATATTGAGGTTTTGATCTCGAAAGGGGGTAAGATAACAATCTGTATGCATGCTAGGAATAGACGTTTATCTGATTGCAGATGCTTAAATTATCGCGCCCATTGCTTTATCCCATGAGAAACATTGCAAGGAATTGGGGTTCCTCGTGGGATTAAAGGGTTAACCCTGCAAGGAATTGAGGGTTAACTATTAAATCTTTTTTAGATGATAATTTATCTGAGTGATTATATAGATGATTATTGTAAATCAATCCGGAGTAAAAAGCGGGGATCATTTGGTGAATGAATCCTGGTTACAATGCTTTTCGTATTCTTTTTACAAATCACTTCTCATTTTTATTGTTTTATTTCTCAAAACAAAAATACAAAAATAAGTCTTTTATTTTCAGATTTCAATTTCCATCAATTTGACAATATTTGTCACAACCCTATTTGAATTCTTTCATTCTTTAAGAAAAAGTTTAATTGATATTAGATCTCAATCCTTGTGGAGACGAACTTTACTTATCATTTTATTACTTGTATGATCGGTATACTTGCCGGAGAGCATCTCAGTGTCTTTATTCTTCATCGCATCGGTACGATGCACTTCCGCATTTCTGATGATAAACCTTTATGTGGTATTAGAGCCTTCTATAGGTGATTTGAGGTAAGGGATCATTATTCCAATGGTTTAAATGTCATGATTTAAGTTTTGAATATTATGAGCATATGTTATGGAATATTATTGAGTTGGAATATTGAGATTTATGATGTATTAGTGTTGTTAATGAAGTTATAGTATTAAATAAGCATGACTATGAGTTTGAATGTTGAGAAATTTTCTTGCATCTCCCTCCCTAGAATTCAGCCATGTAGTGATGGTAGGGGTGTGTGTGCAAAAATTTAATTGCTTGGTTTGTGGAGGATTATATGTATTTGGAAGTGTGAATTGAGTAATTAAATTGAAAGTATAAAAGATAATCCTTTGAAAAACCTTTCTCTTTGAATTCGGCTTATAAGGTTATGAGGGGATTGATTATGTTAAGAATTATTTTGGCGATGTGTTAGTTTCTAATGCATGGTTTTAGTATGATCTTGAAGTGAAAGGGTTTAAGAAATAATGAGAGACACCTTAGCTCCTTTGTATGTTTCACCGGCCTTCAATTGGGGAAAATAGGCTTTTAGATGCTAAGAGGAGTAATGAGTGTTTTAAAGGCCTTTTGGGACTATCCTAAGACTAAGCGAATATGTGGAATTTTGTGAGGATTTGTTGAACAAAGAACCACCCACTCATGACTTAATATGATTAAGTAAAAAGAAAATAAACAATAACGTATGTGTCTTGTATATTTACATGGCATTATATCATTTATTGAGTTTTTTGTTGAATTCCTCCTCTAGGTGTGCCTAGGGATTGTGAACGTTTGGATTCTTGTGAAGCAAGATAAGTAGCTTGTTCTTCAAGTAAGCAAATTGAAAAGCTCCAAGAGGTAAGCTCTTTGTTTATGGGGTTCGCTCCTACTTTGTGTTCCGCCATAGTGTACGGACTGTGGTCAGGTTGTATGATATGTATGAGATATATGATATAGATGCATTCATATAGAGCTATATGATGATGTGATATGATATGGTTTAATGTGTTTACTTTAATATGTTTTGATGTTATTTCTGTAATGATATCTGACTATTGACTTGTTTATGCACTGATGTTCGCTTGGGGTCCTCCCTGGGGACTAAGTGTGTATATTTCTGTTATATGTTGAGTTCCGCTTGGGGTCCTCCCTTGGGAACATGTGCACTGCTTTCCGCTTGGGGCCCTCCCTTGGGATTAATTGTGTACACCTCTGTTATGTGATGATCTTTGGCCATTGATCCTATGTACACTGATGTCTTCTTGGGGTTTCCCTGAGATTGACGATGTACGCCTCTGACATGTTCTGGTTCTGCTTGGGGTCCTCCCTTGGGAACACGTGCGTTCATTTCCGCTTGGGGTCATCCCTTGGGAATAACGGCGCACGCCTCTGATATGATATGGGTATATGTTTTGTTTAATTATGATATTTGATTATATGATATGTTATACGAGATATGTTCAGTATAATTGCTTATATGATGTTTTGTATATTATGTATCTGACTGTCATGCAGGAAGTGAGCCCAGGGTATGGAGAGTTCTCTATAAACCTGGAGCTTACTAGAGATTCGTCTCTAACCCCGTTTGGGGATATGATTTCAGGAACACAGTTAATTGAAGAGCCCTATGGGACAAGGACACTAACCGTGGCTAGAGGTACTAGTATAAGGATATGGAGTTCTGGGTAGTCGGAGGCTACTATTTATTATAGATGTTATTTTTGGAGAATATGTATTGTTGTATAGTGTCCTATTCATTGGTGATCATGATGTCTAATCCTTTATTTTGTATATGGCCTGTATATGTTTTGTACATGTCTTTCGGTTGGATGCATGTACATTTGAGTATTCAGGCATGTTGATATGATGATGTAGTATTCAGTTTATGTTTATGTGTTGGATTGCATGCTGTTAGACATAGTGGCACGGAGCCAAGTTATGCATGCGCCCATGGATGGGTATATGATCCTATATGGATATCTGGTATGTTTGAAAGCATATACTGTATAAATTGTCTATCAGGGTACCTTGAGAATGAGATTTGCAAATCCCTAGTTGTCCGATTTACAGAGGTTACTCTGTCCGATTTTCGTCTCCGTCCAATAAGAATTAAATTAGAAGAAGTATGCAATGTGATGTGTCATGTGAATTAAGATAAAAAAAAAGTCAGCTCGTATTTTCGTAAGTTAAGTCTTCCGTTGTTTCTGTTTGTATCATATGTATGTTAATTGAACCGGCTCGAGACGGGGATGTTACATTTAAGGTAAGGGATCATTATTAGAGCCGGATTGTGATGGGGATTTATATCAATTTTGATCTATTTATTTTTATTTCTATGTGATTTTAAATTTATGGCACCTTTATTCTGTATATGTTATTTATATTCAATTTGTGGATTCTTTATAGTTCTTTTTCATAAAAGTTTAAATTTTAATCTGTAAAAATGCTTTAATCCATGGTTAGTGTCTCTCGTATATTTCTTGATTTGTAACAAGGAGGCCAATCCTATATGATTAGGTTTCCTCCTTGCTATTTTTTTTTCCGGAATTTCTGTGTATTTTTCCAATATTTTGTAAAAGTTCAAGATCGAGAAATCGCGAGGAAGATGCGAAGTCAGCACTATCAGAGACTTTTTGAGGACTTCCCGAGCTCAGAATGGGGCGATCCATATATCAATGGAAAAAGGAGGGAAAGAAGAACACAACGGTGGGTGGCTCGCCTCCACACACCGCCACAAGCGGCTGCGAGTGGCCGCCACTCTCCGACAAATAATCAGAGCGTGTGGGAGCGTGCGGCCAACTTTTTGGGTGGTTCGGGCGGCGGTGCACTCGTTTCTATGTCGTGGTCCTTCCCCCTGGAGTTTCGGCCTGAGTTGACTTCGGGTGACGGCGCGACAGACCTGACGGCTAGGGTTCCTTTTTCGCGTCCTAGGGTTTCTCGCCAAATAATTGGGTCTTTAGGCTTTTGGGCCCATTGAAACCCTAAAGGGGCTTGAGAGAGATACTATAGGCTAGGCGAAAGTCAAATTCCAAAGTTGTAATATTTTATTAATTTTTTTATATTTTCTTTAAAATATGAAGGTCATGGATTAAAGTAATTAGAATTTATTATTTAATGCTTTTATTGATTGGTATGAATTATATGTGCGATTAACATGATATTTGCGATAACATGTCATATAGGATAGGAATGTGCCATATTGTTGCACGATCACATGTCATACGTGCATATTTACTATTATGTCAAGGCGCATGGTGGGCCTATCAATAAAATAATCATGTGAGGCCCCTACGGATATGCATGATTGGATTTTATTGGGCCTTAATAATTTCAAAATTTTAATAAAGTGTTGTACTGCCCATCTTCGATAATACTGTTATTAAAGATAATTTTGAAATTAAACAATGAATTCGACAGGGCTTATGAAAATTCTCAAACAAAAATGTTGAATGGGTGAAGGTTTTAAAAATTAAATAATTAATTTTAAAACCTGCGGTACATGAATGAATCAAATCAACAGCCGAAAGAAAGGGATTCTATAAACTGTGCAAGTATAAGACTATACAGTTGGGGATAACTTATAAGAATTAATTGGTACTACCTATACTAACAAGATGCATCTACTTTTCGGTAGCCCAGAATGAAAGAACTCCACATTTAAACTTGCTTAACTTGGAGCAATTATGAGATATATGGCTTCCTACGAAGTGTGTGAATAAGAGCAAAGAACGCTAAAAAAAATTGTGTTAAATTATGGGGACAATCATTGATCTTGCAAGCGGTCGGGTGTTACAGTGGTGATGGTGGCTCTCAGTAGCAATTGTGGTGGATGAATGATGGCAACGACGACAGTGGCTAGTAGTGGTGATGGTTAGTTGTTGCGATTTCGGCAAGTATACCATTCGTTTCAAGTAATAAAAATGGAAGTGAGATATCTTTCCCTCGAGAATTAATGCACCAAAATATTTATTTAACTATTCCTTTTAAATTGGAAAATAAACTCAGTTGGATTGTGAAAATATTTGTTGATCGTAATTTAAAAACAATCATATTCAAAAGCATTCAAGAATATCAAGAATATATAAGTGATTAAAAATTGTAAAAGAAGCTGTAGTCAAGATGCACTTTACCTCTGATCCCCCCTTATACTCCTAAATTGAATTTTATAACTAACTAATTTCTTAGCTCAGACAATTCATTATTTCCCTATTAAATAGTTGAACCTAATGTCTTAGTGTTTTCAACCCTTTAACCCAATTAGAATCATAGTGTCATAGTAATTCCTCTTGAATTAAGCATTAAGCAAATGAATTAAAAGTCTGCAATCTATGTAAGCCTATGTCTAGATCATGCACATATTGTTATTCTACCCTTGTCTGAATTAAAACCCCAATATGTCTGTTGTGAGTACTAACCCTCAAAACCCTATAATAGAGCAATCAATTCTATAAAGGATGTGGAAGAATTAACACAGGCAAAATAAAACTAACTAAACTATATTACTTATAAAAACAATATAAAAACTATAAAGGATTCACATTGGGTCGGTGATCCCATCTACAAAAAGAAACTAGCCAGACATATCTGGCTTTAACAAATTAAAATAGTTAAAAAATTCATAAAAGTAATAGAAAAGAAGAAAAAGACGAAGCAGAAAAATCAATGATCTTCAGTCTTCAACTTCGTCGGAATCCTAATCTCCGGCGTGAGTCTCCAAGAATTCTCTCAATTTTCTGTTTCTCACAATTCTCTCCAGCCAAAGATGTCTGTCTAAGGGCTCTCTGTCTCCCTTTTATAGACTTTTTCCTCTCGTTCAAATCTTGATCATATCTCTTGATCTCAATCTCCTCAGGATACTTCTGATATAAAACTTAAAATTGTCACATGCTTCTCGCGCTACTAGCATCAAGTTGGCGCTGATAGCGTGGGAATGTTGTCTGGAGGCAGTAGTTTCGCGCTACTAGAGGGAATCTCGCGCTGATAGCGCGATTGGCAGAAATAGCTGACACTGATAGCGACAATGCCATGCTAGTAACATGGTGGCACTGTGTTGAAAAGTGAGTCTGGCGCTGATAGCGCCAGCTCCGCGCCAGTAGCACGGTGGCTTCAGTCTTGTGTCTTTCCTTGGCTATTAATTGGGCCTCTTTCTTGTACTTTTCCCTACAAAAATATAAGGAAATCAGTGACAAGATACTTTTTCCTACAAAAATATCTGCGCCAGTGGCGCGGTGGCTTCAATCTTGTGTCTTTCCTTGGCTATTAATTGGGTCTCTTGCTTGTACTTTTTCCACGCCAGTAGCACGGTGGCTTCAGTCTTGTGTCTTTCCTTGGCTATTAATTGGGTCTCTTTCTTGTTCTTTATTGCAATTCAGATACAAATAATATTTTGAAAAAGGAATAAGTAATCAACTTGGTTAATAATGATAACGCCATAATTGAAAGAAAAAATTAGCTTCCGCATTTATTTAACTGTGGCATTACCATTTGTATGTTAATACACCGGGAGCACACGTGGTGTTACACTTCGCGCCAGTAGTGGCGGTGGCTTCAGTTTTGTGTCTTTCCTTGGCTATTAATTGGGTCTCTTTCATGTACTTTTTCCAATAAAAATGTAAGAATCTGCACCGTTAGATTAGGATTTGAGATGATTAATTATGAAATAGTAAATAATTTCATAATTGACCTTAAATAAATATGGCAAGGAAAGAATAATTATCACAAGGGTTAATAACGTAGAAAGTCATTTTTCCGATAAAAAGTGCAGATATCGGTTCTGCTTCACGGTACAAGTTCGTACCGATGTAGTATCCCAGAAAATTATAATAAATGTATGAACATTCCTAGAATAATATATAGGACTGGTATAACAAGTTTGGAGTTGAAATAATGAGAACTGACATTGGGACTGATATCGGCTACGTAAGAATGCATACCAGCAAAGTGCTGTGGAAATTATAATAAAAATATGAAAAGTCCTAGAAAAATGGCTAGGTTAAGAATCTAAATTTTGAGATTAAAATAATTAGTTGAGCTATTAGTGCTAATACAGTGGGTTTAAACTTAAGCGGACTATAAATAGAGATTGACACATAACCCTAGGCCAAATTTCTGATTCTATGTGAGACTCTTGGTTGCTGATCAGCCTCTTCACATTGCATTGCCTCCCTTCCCTGGGAAAATGTAAGAACTCTCACCGTTAATTAAGGAAATTAATTAATTAAATGTGAGAATTAGTAAATAATTTCATAATTAACCCTAATAATTATTATGAGGCTTTAGTAATTGTAGTAAGTGAGTAATAATGCTGAAAGTCGCTTTTCGGACAAAAAATGCAGATACCAATTCTGCTACGCAGTATAAATGCGTACTGGTGAAGTATCCCGAAAAATTATAATAAGTGCATGAATATTCCTAGAATATTATATAGGACATGTAAAACAAGTTTCAAGTTAAAATAATGAAAACTGGTGCCAGAACTGATACTGGCTATGGAAAAGCGCATACCGAAGAGGTGCTCCAAAAATAAAATAAAAATATGTTAAATCTTGTAAAATTAGTAGGTTAAGAATCCTAAGTTTGGGATTAAAATGCTAAGCGTAACAATTAACGATAATAATATGTGTTTTCACTTATAAAAATATTTAATTTTTGAAAACAATATTTTGCTTTTTTTATAAGTTAAAACTTTTAGCTTCTAAAAAAAGAAAAATTTTGACTTTTTCGTGACTTCTGCTTTTTTTAAAGTAGACATCCAAATGAACTTTAGTGAGAAGTGATTTTTTTTCTTAAAAAAATAGTTTCAGGAGAGAAAAAAGTTCATCCAAACGAACTCATATCTTATTGATTCACAACATAATAAGTATGTGTGATATATAATAATTATCTAGTTTCATTAAAAATGACATTAAGGTGGTGTTTGGTTGAGGATTTTCAAAAATTTTCCTATGTATCTGAGTTTGGCAAAGGGTGATGTCCATGTTTGGTACAAAGTTTTGATGTATTTCCCCATCTCTTCTATTTGCATAGCTTTTGAGAATGCTTGTAAAAAGCAAGTAAAAGTCACTGTTACAAAAGACATCTTGGAGGTGGTTTTTTCTTGTTAACCGGCTAAATGCAAAATGGGCAACCAGATATAGACCAACCTACCCTCGTCCAAAACGTGAAGAAAGATAAACAGTTTAAAGTCACCTATTCTTCTGCTCCCCTCGTTGCAATCAGGTAAACAGTTTGAAGAAGCTATGGTTGGGCAGTCAATAGCTGAAGTGCATGCTGGAGATTACAAGTTGCTTGAGGAAATTCTTCACAAAGATTACAATAAAGGGAGACAGCAAATCGCTCATGCCTATAATCCAATATTCAGTGAAAGCCTTGGGGAACTGCAATTTTTTTTACTAGAAGAATCATATGCTGCATTGTTTGTGCTTGCTCTCAAACTACCTATGTCAACCCAATCATTGGAGCTTTCCTATTGGCTTGCATTTTTTTACATTCTTCAGAGTTTGTAATCTAACAAGTATTACTTGCTGAGAGGGCTTGCTGCAAAATTTTGTTCCCAAAAGAATGTGAGACTAACAACAAACAGAATTATCAATAAAACAACATGCTCGGGAGAAAACTTTCACACTATCATTTAAACCTGTATATATCCATATGGTTGCCAAACTTGAAACGAAGGATGGAGTCAAGGATAGAGATATGGAAGGTAAGACGAATATTGCCGTTGGTACAACTAGTAAGGGTTGTTTTGTAATTTTGTCATATTTTCCCATCAAAATTTTATCTCAACCAAACATGGATTCAATATATTTAACTCAATTTTCCCGGTTAAATTCCGCTCCAACCAAACAACTTTTTTTTAACTTTTCTATCTAACTCATTTCCCCACCATATTCCTACTAATCCTATTTCCCTGGTTTTCAAAAAATTTCTCCTCAACCAAACGCTCCCTAAGTTGTGTCATTTTAATAATTTATAACTATGTATTAAATGTAGTATATAATTATAATATTAAAGTTATATATATTTTCTCTTCAAACATAATTTGCTGACGTGAAAAATAAAAAAATATAATTTTAATGTTATAATTATATATTGTATTTAATATATAATTTTAAATTATTAAACGGATATAAGTTACCGTCTTTAAAATCACAAACCATTTCCCCTAATAATTTGTCGTATCTTTTCCTTTTTATAATGTGCAGCAAACGAAACCTGCTCTCATCCGCGAGGAGACACAAAAAACAAAAAGGACTGTGAACTTTTTCATTATTAAAAAAAAAAAAAAAAGTGAAAATCGCAAAACAGAATCCGAAGGACCGTGAATTCTAAAAAGTACTCTTTCATTATTAAGAGAGTAAATACGTTTTTTTCGGTAGTGTGAATATCTACGAAGTTCTTTCTTTTTTGTAATTATAGGAACCAATTTAATCTTTTTTATTACCAAACTAAAAAAAGACTTGTGAGGACCAACAAAAAGAGTGTTTACTCTTATTAAAAAAAACAAAAAAGTGAAAATCGCAAAACCGAATCCGAACAGCTTAGGTCAAAATCTTATACTTTATCTTCCCTCTCACAAATTAAAAATCATTATCTCTTCACTCTTTTCCCCCAAATCCACAATGTCCATATCTGCGGTACCCCAAAACCAGAACTCCACCACCGCCGTCATCACCGTCGTGGACCACTACCTCCCCTACGACACCCATAACCTCTACGACGTAACCTTCAATTCCGACACAATCCACACTCTCCTCACCTCCAACCCCTCCATTGTCGATTCCTGGATCTCCGACATCCTCCGCCTCTACCGCCAACACATCATCGTGGGCCTCGACGTCGAATGGAGGCCCAATACACAGCGCAACATGGACAACCCAGTGGCCACACTCCAACTCTGCGTGGGTCGACGCTGCTTGATCTTCCAAATAATCCACGCGCCCTCCGTCCCAAACTCGCTGATGTCGTTCCTTCGCAACCCCAATCACACCTTCATGGGTGTTGGGATCCACGAAGACGTTGAGAAGCTTCTGGTAGACTACAACCTTGGAGTGACCAACATGGTTGACCTTCGAACCCTCGCTGCTGACGTGTATGCTGACCCTGAGATGAGAAGGACTGGGATCAAATCGTTGGCTCTGCGCGTTCTTGGGAAAGAGGTTGAGAAGCCTCAGAGGATCAGGAGGGGAAGATGGGATAACATGTGGCTCACTGCAGAACAGGTTCAGTATGCTTGTATTGATGCTTTTCTTTCCTTTGAGATTGGACGCATTTTGCGTCCTAATGGTGTTACCTTCTCTTATTATACTCACTGATCTAAGTTTGGTTTTGTAGTTTGTCTCAATTTCATGTGTGGTTTCGTTGTTTGCTTTATTTCATGTTTTAGAATTTGGGGACCTGGTTTTTATGTTTACTGTAAATCTGATGATGATGATGAGAATTGTTCTGCTGCGAGTGGGTTGGGGTCATTAGTCTTTAATGTGTGGATTTGTGTAAATGATAGCCCCTGAATAGAAATGGATAATAAATGCTGTTTACGTTTTTTGATAAAAGGAACAAAATGATTCCAGCTCCTTTCAGCATGGTTGGGTTATTGAACTCTTTAATTTCAATGGTAATTTTGGGGGAAGATTATACACTTTCTAATTAATGAAATTATGTCAATTCACTTTGACTTACATGCTGAGTAGCTTATTGTTGTTGCGGCCTAATGACCCTTATAATGCAAATATCAAGAAGAAAACATTTTGAAAACATTTTTTTTGGCAAATTATTTTATGGGAAAAAATTTTCTCCTCTTAAAGAATAAAATTTTTCTTGTACTAATGACTCATAACATAATTGGGTCTTATTTTGAAAAATGTTTCTCTCCACTATTTCGCAGCCCACTTATAATATGAGTAAGAAAAACTTTCTGTTTCTTTATTTATTAATATAATATGAATATTGTGTTTATTTTAGATGCGCGTGTTCTTCCTGCTCGATTTATGTAAAATTCAGTACAACTCAAGAAGTATATTTTGGCTTTCACCAAAAAAAAAAGAGAGAGTATATTTTGGCAATTTTTATGTGTATCTTATAAAGTGCGGTACGTGGTAGGTATGACACATTGATAGGTATGTTATGATTTTTTTTCATAAGTTGCATATGCATAGTTTGAACGTGTACACTCACCATATATGAGGTTATTTATGGTGGACTGGGACTTTGTGAGCCTTGACCAAAAAAGGAAAGAAAAAAAGGAGTGAAAGGTAATTTAAAAGGAAAATAGGGATATAAATGTAAGAAAAAAATTTCATTACTGGAAAAGGAGCATAGAATAAAATGTGGACTGGGATCATAATAAAAAAATCCCACCATATATATATTTTACTCTTATTTTATTAGTAAATAACTTTTCGAAACAATTAAACCGGTAACATTTCTTTTAATTTTGCAGCATAAGGTCAAAAGCCTGTTGTTGCATATTAAATCATGAATAATGCTAGCTGTCCACAGTGGCATATAAGATATAACACTGCTGTCGCGCTTTGGTGATTGGTGAAGCAGAGATATAAAATTCATACGGAGCTTTTGAAAACTCAAGAGAGTGCTTCCGATTTGCAAATAAGAAAAGATGGTACCCCCACTAAATGTGCTTCCCTTTTTTATTTGTAAAATAATTGAATCGACAAAAAGTAACTAAATGACAGCACTAAGTCACTAACTTTTTAATTTGTTGGGAAACTTCAAAAATTCTCCTATAAATTTTCTCTCCTAAATTTTTAATAATTTACTCCTCTATTCAAAATTTTTTATCACTTACCCCTCTAATTTGATTTTTCATCCAAAATTTTGTTAAATTTTTTAAAAGGTACCAAATTACCCTTAATAGAAAAAAGAAAAATATAATTTCCTCATAAACTACTTTGTAACTAGTTTAATATGTTTTTTTAATTTAAGGGATGATTGCTTAATTTTAAGCTCGCAAACAATTGTTATAATTTACGTTTAAAATATTCATATATACGAAACAAGTAGGATGCTGTTTTTCATATTTTAATTCCTGCAGGGAAAATTTGGATTTTTTACTGTAAAACCCGTAAGGTATGTTGCGAAAGTTGAGTACTATCATAGAGTTTGGCAAAAAAAAAACTTATTTCATTAACAAGCCTACTTTTATCAAGACCCATGAGGTCCAATGTTTCTGTGAACATAAATGGGAGATACAAAAATATGGACCAGTATATATGTAGAACACTTGCCCCACTCACACCATCTAATCTATTTAACTGATATATAGTGAAAAACTTATAATATGATTCACATTCTCAAAACAAAATTCACCAACAAATGCTAATATTGACATACAATGAGGCTTCCAAGTTCCAAGTCTTGTCTTAGTCCCCTTAAATCACCTTGCGGTTCTAGAATTAGCTATGATAAAACATAAAGTTTTACGATCGATACCTTTTAAAAAATCATGTTTGTGATGAAATTATGTTTTTCTTTTTTCTATTAAGGGTAATCTTGGTACCTTCTAAAAAATTTAACAAAATTTTGGATTGAAAATCAAATTAAGGGGGTAAGTAATAAATTTTTTTTGAGTAGGGGAGGTAAATGATTAAAAATTTCGGGGAGGGAGTCAAGTGATTTTGAGAAAACTTGAAGGGGGTTTTTTCAAGTTTTTCATAATTTGTTTGCATCTTCGCTCCCTTTCTCTAATTTCGTTCCAACCTCACAACTTTTTCTTTACCTTTTTACCTGAGTAGCTATTATTTTCGGGGAAGAAAATGATAATTTAGTATGCTAGTTTGGGACTTTTTCCGTTTAAATAATTTTGATAAAGATTTTAAATTTAATTTGTAAAATATAATAATTATATTAATTTTTAAAAAAAGGTAAAATGGTAAAAATATCTCATTAATCCTTCATTTTTTCCCTTGTCATTTTTTAAGTCCCAAACAAATAAAGAGAATACCCTTCAATTTCTTTCCCCTTCTCCCTTGGATCCCTTTCCTTCCCCTCCAAACTCCCAAATAAAGCCTTAATATACTCTTTATCACAAAGGCTTGAAGATGTTATTACATCACTATCCGTCAAGACTCTAATTGTATGGCCTCTTTCTTCCAATTAAACTCGGGGAATATTCAACTAAGCTACATAAACTTACCAGCAGACAATGTGAGACTGAAAAAATAAAAAAAAAAATACAGATGATTATTTTGGAGACTGTTGAGAATCATCTTTTTGCTCCTGTTTTGAAAACTCAGAGTGCTTCCGGTTTCAAATAATAAAGGATAGTACCCCCACAAAATGGGGACAACGATCAAATTGTTACTATTTATCTAAAATATTACCAGAATGCCACGTCCTAATTTTTTTTTACCAAAGTGTCATGTCATCAATCTCGATACTCCACGTGGTGGGTTAGGATTGGTCACGTTGCAGCACCTGATTGGCCATGTAACTAGCTCGCTACTCCACGTGGTAGGTTAGGATTGGTCATGTGGCAGCACCTGGTTGGCCATGTAACTAGTTGCTCAGTGCAACTAGATTACATGGCAGACCACCCTTACCATCGTCTGCCACGTGGCCTAGAGAGTTGGGCTACTTGGCATCTTATTTTTTTTTTGCATTAGCTACTTGGCATCTTACGTGACCAAAATCTTGGACTGCATAGCTATTTACGTGGCGACTGTTGAAACACTCAATACATGTGTGACACGTGTCACACTGTGGTAAACTCGCTGGGCTGAGTAGCTAGTTACGTGCATGTATGATACGTTTCATTTAAATGAAATTAAATAACATTAATTTAACACTCCTAAATTTAATTACTTGACATTTACAAATAATTTAGGAGTTTTTATGTTTGTTAATTAATGTAGTGTGAATTAGTATAAATTTAACTAAATTATTTTACAATTATCATTTGACAATTTTTAGGATTGTTAACTATATTAATTTAAATTAATTTATGCTAATTGAAATTGTTTGTAGCGGTTAAAAAATTTAATATAATTGAGTAGTGTTAAAGAATTACAGTAAATTAAATTAATGTTAATTATTTTAATTTAATTCAGTGTATATTAATTTTAATTATTTTAGAATAATTAATAAGTTATTTTTAGGGTTGTTAACTAAAACAATTTAATGTAGTTTGTGTTATGTTAAAAATTTGTGGATTGTTACGTTACTTAATTTAATCAAGGGTTGTTAATTCATGTAATATATTTTATGTTTATTAATTGAAATAGCTTAATTTAATCTATAATAATTTAAATTGATCATACCGATTAATTATTTATGTTGTAACTGTAAATTACTTATTTTTTGGATTGTTAATTATTTAATTTTAATTAGCAATATCTTAATTTAAATTATTTGCAAATGTTAAGTAATTAAATTTAGGAGTTTAAATTAATGTTATGTAATTTCATTTAAATGTTGCTTACCAAAAAAAAAATCATTTAAATGACGTGTGTCACATATGCACGTAACTAGCTGCTTAATCCAGCGGGTTTACCACAGTGTGACACGTGTCACATATGCGTTGAGTGTTTCAACAGCCGCCACGTAAACAGCTACGCAGTCCAACGATTTTGGACACATAAGACGCCATATAGCCCAGCAATTTAGGCCACGTGGCAGATGTTGTCTGCCACGTAAGCTATCTGCACTGCACAACTAGTTACGTGGCCAACCATGTGCTGCCACGTAGCTAATCTTAACTCGCCACGTGGCGTAGCGAGATTAATGATGTGGCACTTTCGTAAAAAATTTAAGAGGCATGATATTTTGGTAATATTTTAGATAAACAATGGCAATTTGATCGTTGTTCCCACAAAATGTGCTTTCTTTATTTGTAAAATAATTGAATCGACAACAAGTAAGTAAGTGACAGCACTAAGCCCTATGAAGCACCGACACTTCAAAATTCCTGACGTGTCGTGTCCGACACTTCCCGACACTCTTGGACACTCGGACACTCCCCGACACTCCAACACGTGTTATATAAATTCAAAAAAAAGTTTAAAGGTTGGATTCTGTTGAATTTTTAGTTCCAACTATTAGATTGGTTGGATTACGATTACTATTTTGTTGAGTTTAATATAAATATTTGTGATATCTTATATTTCTTTGTAAAACTTATGAATATTATAAGTCTAGATTCATTTTTTTGTTAAATTATTGAATATTAAATATAATATACATTACATAAATTAAAAATACTATTTAATATCAAAACGTGTCCTAGCGTGTCGAAATCTAACATTTTTCAGAATTAACGTGTCGGAGTGTCGTGTCGTATCGTGTCACGTGTCTCGTGTCGGTATCGGTGCTACATAGACTAAGCCACTAACTTCTTTTTTTATAGCCAATAGGGCCAGAGCCCAAAAAATAAAAACAAAGACAGAAAACCAAAACAAAAACAGAAGCTAATGGATCACCAGAGCTCGCGGTCCTCCCACTCCAGTAAGATAAGCCAGATAAATAACGTGAGTGTCAGGTGGTGGTTCTTCACAAAAAAAATATTGCACATCCTCATCATAAAAATCTTAAATTTCTGTAACCCATGATGAACCATTTAATGAAGGCTTTTGTAACCCATGATGAACCATTTTCCACATAAAAATCTTAAATTTCTGTGGCCCCTTCCATCCCCAGATATTTTTCCAACTTTTTGATTCATCTCCCCCCACACCTCTCAGCTCACTAAAAGTATTATAAAGAGCCTTTACAGATACCACACTTTCACCCAAAAGATCTCACATCTTCTTGTCAGTGCCATCAAGACTATTCGGAGGCAAAGTATTCCTAAATACATTAATTACTTTTCTAGAAGCCAGCGTTTTAACTCCACATAGTCCCACGCCCCTTCCACTGTAATCATATCAGCCACCTTCCTGTTTGTATCTATATTTTGATCCCTAATTAGATGCAACTTCTTGCATAGATAATTGAGGCATTAACCATCTATGATGCCAAAAATTAATTTCCTTTCCATCTCCAAAAACCCAGATGAGACAGGAATCCAATTCCTCCCAGAGCGTACACATGTTTTACCAAAAATTTGAATCACCATTATTCACTGCAAAAGGACCATTCCGGGTACTCCTTGCTTCACATTTAGCATGCAACACTTTAACCCAAGGCTGATTAGATCCAACATGATAACTTCAAGATCTCTTAGCAATAATAGCATCATTCATTAATTTCAGTCTCTTCAACCCCTACCCGCCACAACACTTAGGACGAGAAATACAATCCCAACTGATGTCATGGTACTTCCTACTATTCTCACCATCTCCCCAAATGAACCATCTCTGGATTTTTTCAATTTCTAAAAAAATTGCTTGAGGAATTTTACAGCTTCGCATTTGAAAAATTGGAACTGTTGTCATTACCAATTGAGCCAAAGTGATACGACCTGCCTGTGATAGACATTGTTGTTGCCAAGAATTAAGTTTAGACCTTACTTTGTCCATAATACTCTTATACAAGTCTCTAGTTGTTCTCCTATGCTGCATCATATACCCCAAATAACGACCCATGTTTTTAACTCTTCTAAAACCACTGCGTTGAGATATCCTATCAGCCACCACATAACTTGTATTTCTGGAAAAGAAAATAGTTATTTTATCGGCACTAAGTTTTTGTCCAGAAATTTATTCAAACACACATAAGCACTTCATTAATACATCCAACTGCTCATCACTGGCCTCCGTTAAAATCATGAGATCATCGAAAAAAAGACTAGATGAGAAATTTGAGGCCACTTAACACTCACCTGAATTGGCTACCATAAACCACCGCTAGTTGCAGTAGCTATAATGTGTGACAATTTCTCCATTGCAATAACAAAAAGATAAGGTGACAGTGGATCACCTTGTCTAATACCTCTCGTAGGCCTAAATGCTTATGTCCTACCTCCATTCCAGAGAACATTTATATTTGTGCTCTGAATGCAGTTCATGATGAGCTCTATCAGATGTTGCGGGAGTCTGATTTCCTCGAGCGATCTCTGTAGAAAACTCCAACTAAGTCTATCATAAGCCTTCATTAAATGGTTTACAAAAAAAAAGCCTTCATTAAATCAATCTTTATTGCCATGAAAGCCTTCATACCCCTCATTTTATGCATAGAATGAATTAACTCTTGCACATTTATAATATTATCTGGAATTTGTCTATTTGGGACAAAAATTACTTGGAACGGGGATATAATTTTCTCCATTACTGGCTTCAACTTCTGCAGTAATGTCTGCGAGATAAACTCTGGATTCTTAATTTTTGGAATTAGAACCAAGAAGGTTGAGTTAACATCTTAAACTTGCTTTGGTTGGACCAAATCTGTCTAATTAAACCACAAATTTGATCCCTCACATAGCTCCATTGACGTTGGAAAAAAATAGCAGGAAAATCACCTTCTCCGGGGCTTTAAATGACCCCATAGATAGCATAAT
Organism: Gastrolobium villosum; assembly: GCA_032173675.1. Lineage (NCBI taxonomy): Eukaryota > Viridiplantae > Streptophyta > Magnoliopsida > Fabales > Fabaceae > Gastrolobium > Gastrolobium villosum. Next base: position 4,076 of record JAVKPL010001981.1, on the reverse strand, counting down.
CTTAGAAACTTCTTGATTACTTGGCACTCTTATCATCTCCATGCATTCTTCTTGGGAAATTCTCGGCCACAGATTCGCAAAAGAAAGCCATTTGCGATTTGGCACCTCCTCCTGGAAAAGATTTTTGTAAAAACTGCACACCATATTCTTTATTTCAATCGAATCCTTAACCCAATTCTTTACCTCATTACGAAGCCTGGAAATCTTATTGAAACTTCTACGAGTTATTGTTTTCAAGTGATAAAACCTTGAGTTTTTGTCTCCATCCACAATCCATCTATGTCTGGACTTCTGAAGTCAAATCATTTCTTCCTGCAGCAACATCTCATTTAAACTCGTCTGTATGTTTTCTTCTATTTGCTGCAATTCCATGTTATCCAACAAAATCCTGCGAGCTTGGATTTCAGCAAGCTGATGAGGGAGGGATGACTTACTACAGAAAATATCTCCAAAAACATCCTTATTCCAACGAATTAGATCAGGAACAAATTCTTTAAGCATTATATTAACTTCTGTTTCCTTATTCCACTTATCATTCATAAGATATCCAAAGCTGGGGTGCTCCATCCAAGGGGCTAAAAACCTAAAAGATCTATCATGCCGATGATTACTATTAGGCTTTAGCCTCAAAAGCAATGGATTATGATCTAACTCCAATCTTGGAAGAATACACACTTCAGCCTCCTCAAAAGAAGAAATCCATGGAAGGTTTGCAATAACCATGTCTAATGTTTTATACACTCTATCAAGATGAATCCATTATGGCCCCTGCCATGTGTAATTTGACCTCGTGCATTTTACATCATTCACCTGGCAACTCTCTAAAAATTTAGCAAATCTACGACATTTCTCCACGTCAGGCCTAGCTCCACCCTTCTTCTCATTTATAATTTTAATATCATTGAAGTCACCAGCCAAGACACAAGGACCATTCAAATTAGCACTAACTTCCAGTAAATCATCCTACAAAACATGTCTTTCCCTATGGGTGTTCGCGGTCTGGATTGGATCGGTTTTGGAAGCAAAAATCATCTGATCCAATCCATTCGGTTTGATCATGTAATCATCTATTCGGTTTGGATTTTTTTTGAAATCCGATCCAATCCAAATTTTTTCAGTTTGGATTGGATCGGTTTTCGGTTTTTTGAAAATCCTAAAATTTGTTTCATGATTATTGTGCAAATAACATCTTTTATATATATTGGCTTTGTATAATTTTTTTTAAATACAAAAACATTAGTAAACGATAATAGTTGTTTTTTTGGCAATGAGATATGAAGCTCTATACAAATGAAATTTTGTTAATGAGATGTGACTAGGTTTTTTCTTGGGTTTAGTTAATGGCTTAATGGATCTTGGGTTTAGAAATTTTTAGGCTATGATTGGGGAAAGATCCAAGTAGGTAGATGGAAATTAATATATTTGATCGATTTGGATTGGATCGATTTTCATCAATCAATCCGAAAACCAATCCAATCCAATTAAAACTTGCGGTTTTTTTTCGATTTTAGGTTTTTCAGCTTTTCGGTTCGGTTACCGCGGTTTGAATTGACTTGGATCGGTTGATGAACACCCCAATCTCTCCCCCTCCCAAGGACTAGCATAAATAGCCGAACACATAAATGGTCTATGATTCTCTAATTCAACCTTCATATGAATGAACTGGTTAGACTGAGATATAATCGCACCTTCACCTTATTAGATGCCCATAACACCCAAATTCCACCTACAAGATCATTAGCTTCTTCAAAGATTGCTTTGTCAAAATTTATCTTACGCAAAATCTTCCTGCTTGCCTCACCACTCGTTCTTGTTTCTAACAAAACCACCATATGAATACCATGTTTTTCTATCATCATTTTTAAGGTACGACTCAAACTTTGCTTGGCCGGCCCGCCCTACAATTCCAGAAAAGCATAGACATTAACAACAATTAAGTTTTGTTACATGTTTTCTATGTACCTGCGACAGATGATCCTTAGGCTTCATAAGCTTCAAATGTTGCTCCCTACCTAGCCTTTTTTTCCTTGGGCTTAAGCGAACATTGAGGTCCGGAGGAATAGGCTCTTGTATCTCCATAACTTCAGCTTCATTGCTCTCCTCATGAATATCCAGGTCTTTCTCTGACATCAAAAAAGCTTTGTTATCTTCATTACCATCCCCTACCATAAAAGCACAATTTGGATTGATTCTTTCCTCTCCAGCTTCCTTTACTTGGCTCACTTCCTTATTTCTTCCTACGCTTGACGCAATATTGTCAGTAATCCTCTATTTCTGATCAACAAACTTATCATACATCCCCTTAAACTCCAATATGAATGTATTCTTTGTTTCTACAAGTCTCACACTCTCTTCCTTTTCCTTTCCTTTTGAATATCTTGGACTCCTCTGCTCCAGATGCTGCACAAAACCAACCTGAGTAGTATCCCCATGTCGTACACTTGTATTGCTAGCAGAGCCTTTTTCCTCATTTTTATCCAGAACAACCCTTTCAACTTTGGAGGAATTATGCTGAGATAATTTGGCTTCAATTGTTAACTTTGCATCTTCCCTACCAGATTGTAACTTTCCTCTCCTCCCCCTTGTAAGTACCATCCAAGGACCATAACCTGACACACCCTCCACTCCAGTTAAATATTTGTCCTGCGCAACATCTTCTAAATTCTCATCCACATTCCCCACAGCATCAGACTCATGAGCAACCCTTTGGATAGGCTTTGGGCAGTTTTCTGCTCTATGGCTTATCATGAGTGTCCTCTAGAAGGTTCTAGACTGTGGGCTTAGTGACATGAGGCCCGATCATGCTAGGCTTAAGTGGGTATCGAGGACAGATCATTAATGTTTAATGCATATTAACGATTAATAAAGCTTGGGAAAGCCATTAAAGATCCACGACAATCATGCTACTCAACACCCTTCAAGTCAGTGAGGTAGGGTTTGTTAGAGAGATATCTTCAAAGGCCCATAACTTACAAGGTTAAGCTTTTATGTGAGATACGTAAATGATTTTATTTCTCTAACAATATCCATCAAAATCAAGCATAACCCATACCAAATATCTCAAACAAAGGAAGCAAGAAATAGCATCACATCTAAAGCGCAGTCACCGGTCAACAATGTTTTTCCTTCGAGACAAAGCAAAAAAATGCAAGGTATGAAATTAAAGTTTTTAAGTTAATAGGTTGAAAGGAAAAATATTTTTGCAGTTTCTATAGATAATTATCTGCTTATATTCCCAAAATGACACGACTTCGTATTGAACTTATTATTGAACTTATTGCAGATAAATTTTTTGTCCGTAGAAAAATGTTGAATTTAAAAGTTAGCATTGCGTTATTGGGAAATCCCCTACACGAACGTAAGAAGTTATTAAAATTGACTTTAATCCATCCAATACGATCTCATAACAAGGTGACCCTGACAATTTCGAAGGCTCTGTAAGGAAGACGCAAGTTATTCTTCGTAGAGTCCAAATCAAGCAAGTAACGAGAAAGTGAAAATTTGATGCGGATATGCGTTGGCGCGAACCTAGTTCGTATTCTCCACCGTTAGAAGGATCAGCTCCTTGGTTTCGAAGGTACTTTTCAAGACAGCGCGACCAACAGCTGGAAGCTGATGCAGATATTCCGGCAGAATCTCACCAAGCACGGGCGTTTCGATATCTTCAGTGACCTCACCATACTGCACGATGATCTTGTTGCCAGTTTCCTGAGAATACCGAATACGACCAATCGGCGCATCGCACTGTCGTTCTTTAACAAGAACCGGAGAAGTGCTAACTACCGGGGCCCACGCGTACATTGATTCTCCACTCACGACAGCGTGGTCTTGGACAACAGTGAACGGCAGTGCGTTCAGGATATCATTGCAGAGTTCAGGATTTTCCTTCGTTGCCAATACGGCAATGACTCTAATACCCACAGGCTGCCAGGTAAGGCAAACCTTATCGCCTTCAGATATATGGACACGACGAGAAACATCCGCCAGCTCAGCAATGGAACCTTCTGGTGCAGTGTAGGTCATATGCTTCCCTATATCCCATGGGAAGTAATGGAACGACCAAGCTGTGAGACGGT